>JAODPA010015659.1:0-13283 GCA_025585075.1 Nepenthes mirabilis
TATTTGGTTAGTAACTTAGAATAATAAAATAAAATTAGCAATTAATTTTTTAGTTTTTGCTAAACATTTATGTTAAAAGAGATAATTAAAAAATTTGTTGGGTCTGATATGAAGACCCAAGAGGGTTCCAAGCCCAATCAACAGAACAACGGCCCATGTGATAGATCCAACCCAACGTCTAGAAACGGCCTACGTGGCAGCCCAGGAGCGCAACCAATGGGAATCGCCTGCAACCCATTAATAGGGCTGACGGGCAACAGAGGAAGGAAGCCAATTGGGAGAAAGTCAGCGTTGCCTGTCGTGACTCGCGCCGCTGCCTACAATTCCCTGACCATTCCTGGTGTAAGAAGCAGACCAAAAGTGACCTGTGACGCTCGATGGTCTACCTACCACTATAAGGCGACAATTGATATACTGACGATTACCGTCAACGGTCAGCAGCCAATGAATCCCCACAAGGAGGATTCTCGCATCAAGGGCTCCAACGAGGGGAGCCATAAATTCCCCTCTCGCTCCCAGGTGAGGAGAGATCACTCTTTGACCAAAAAAAGGATCCTCGCATCTTGCTCTGATCAACTCGCCATCGAGAAAGCAACAGCCTGGCACTGAGACATACACTCCTGCATGCGCAAACTCTCACAAACATAGCCAGCCACTGCTTTTCTCCAACCTAACACAGGCCACTACAGTTAGCCACTCACTGTGGAATATTTTGGGAGCCAGGTCTCCATCATCCGCTCACCATTCTCCTATTCCTACATTCACGTACTCCCTACACGTTCATAGAATACTCCCGCGCACCTCTAAGCGTGCGCCTCTCCCTTTCCATTTATTGCGAAAGGTTTGCTGATTTAAGCGTCGGAGTATTTTCGGTAGGAGAAATTTCGCCGGGTCTGTGACCTATTATTTGTTAGCTGTGTTATGCAGGTCTCGAGTTTACATAGACGAAAATCGGACCTGCTTGAGATCACCTCCGGATGATGAGAAATTTGAAGGCTCCATAATCCGTACGACAACCGAGAACCTGGGACGCAGTATTGGCATCGCCTATGAGAAGCAGACAAAAAGCTTAGCGTCTCCTTCTCACACTTAACCTTTCATAGCAAAATGGTAAACATGAGGGCACAAGCGAATGCCCCAACAAGAGATGCAGTCGTTCGCGGCGACGACCCCACGGTGGGTAGCTACGCAGACGTCCATCCGGAACCCAACATCCACCGCTTAGCGACGGACATTGGCGACATGAAGCTAATGATCCAGGCCTTTTGCGACCGAACGAGCACACCATGGATGGGGGCTACTCCCCCAGCATTGCATGCGTCGTCTTCCAAGAGAGGAAGGAGTTGTGCAGGAGCCCCCAAGGGAATGTCAGATCGGCCTGACGGCGTTGGGGCCCAGGTGGCATCCGGCAGCAGGGATTAGTTTGCAGTTGGAAGCCACCCTAGTTGGGATGAACGGGAGGAGAGCCTGGAGCGATGTAACCCTTGCAACTCCTATGGTGAAAGGGGGACAACGGCCGTAGACTCCGACAGTGCACGGCCACCCCGCCCGAATGGTCACCACCACCGACGAATCCACCAACACCAGCAAGGTCACATAGAGCTATGCGAGCTCATCAACACACGGAGAAGCGAGTCCGGCCCCCTGATGGAGGAAAATGTGAGAGTGCTCTGGGATCTCCTGAATAAGGAGAGACCCGTCCGATCCTCAGTGGACCTTCAAAGGTCACCATTCGCCATGGATCTCAGGACTTAACCGCTCCCTCGAAAGTTCAAAATGCCCGTGTTAGAAGGGTATGGCGGAAGTAAGGACTCGATGGACCACATCAACTACTTCCGCACTCACCTATCCCTCCAGGGAGCAGGTGAAGCCATGATGTGCCAGTACTTTCCCGTCATCCTCAGAGGAGATGCGCTACTTTGGTTTCATGGCCTCCCTCCAAACTCTATCCGCTCCTTCAACAAACTTACGGACAGCTTCCTGAGCCAATTTGCCTCCAGCCAGAGAGAGGAGAAGCAGCTGTGGCACCTGGTCTGCCTCCGATGAGTTGAAGCTCAATACCTTTGTTGCTACTTTGGAGGTGGGGGACTTCTTCAAGCAGCTGTCGTATCAGTTGAAGCAGTTGAAGCAAAGCCATCGCCTGGGCCTACATCTCGGCAGATGAAGCCAATGAGACAAAGCATCCTAAGCATGCGGGCCGCCCGCCGGAGATTCTAAGACCCAGCATAGGTAAGAAGAGGAACGGCGACAGCAACCGCTTCCAAGAATGCCGCAAGTAGCCACATCCTTTGCCGGGATCAAAGAAGGAGCACGGACCAACGTCCCTGACTCCTCTAAACGATACCCGTGCGAATATCTCGATGCAGATCTAGGATGAAAAGTTCTTCAAGTGGCTGAAAGCGCTGAAGGGACCGAACATCGGTGACCAGACAAAGTACTGCCAGTACTACCGCTGTTTCGAACATTCTATAGAGAACTGTCGGATCCTATAGTAGAAAATAGAAGACCTGATTCACTGCAGACACCTCAAATGGTTCGTGAAGGGTTCGGGGAAAGCCCCGTAAACTCGAAAGGGGAGGCAAGCGAGCCGCTCAAAAACCGTACAGTCACAGGAGTGATCAGCATGATCTCGATTACGTCAGCCAAGAGTAGCAGACAGACGCGACCCAAACAGAACTCCAGCAGCAAGAGAGCAAACATAAGGGATAGGAGTGATGTCATTAGTATTAGTAGCGATGATATGACATATGTTACCTTCTCCCATTCTGACCCCCTTGTTGTATCTGCCATTGTTTCAGAAGGTATGATTGACTATCAGTTGAAACAGGTCTTCATTAACAATGAAAGCTCTCAAAATTTACTGTATCTAGTTGCTTTTTTTAAACTTGGATTGAAATGAAGCCAAATAAAAGCGGCCGATGGCACTCTATACGGTTTGGACAATGAACCTGTACCTGTGTAGGGGACAGTCCAACTGGAAGTCACAATGGGAACTTACCCATGCATTGCGACACGAGAGCTAACATTCCTCATCATAGATCTACCGTCCGTTGACAACGCCATCCTGGGGAGACCATTCCTTACAGCCTTTGGGGCTGTTACCTCGATACCACACCTAAAGTTGAAATTCTTAACCCCGCACGGCGTTGGAGAAGTACTTAGAGACCATACGATGGGACGAATGTGCTACTTGACCTAAGTCACGCCGACAGCGCCGAATCGCCTGGATGAGGACTTGGACCTCCACGACGAGACCGCGTTGCAGCAGGCTTAGTCAAGAGAGGAAATACAAGCGGTTCCACTGGATCCTGCTGAGCCGAAGAACTGTGTACATGTGGGCAGCTCCCTCTCTCAAGTCGACTATGATCAACTGGTTACCTTCTTACGGAAGAACTCCGACGTATTTGCATGGATTCTTGCCAACATGCCCAGGATACTGGTCAGAGTAATGGTTCATAAGTTGACCCTCGATCCCGACCACAAGCCTGTGCGGTAGAAGCGCAGAAATCATTCCGTCGAAAAACTAATAACTATAAGGGAGGAAGTTAAGAGGCTGTTGGACGCCGGGTTCATCAGGGAACTGCAGTATCCAGACTGGCTATCTAATGTCGTTCTCATGAAGAAGAGTAACGGGAAATGGATAATGTGCGTGGATTTCACCGACGTGAACAAGGACTGCTCGAAAGATAGCTTCCCTCTCCCTAAGATCAACTAGTTGGTGGACTCCATGTTCGGACATGAGCTCTTGAGTTTTATGAACGCTTACTCGGGTTACAACCAAATCAGAATGCACCCAGACGAGGAGCACACCTCCTTCATGACCGACCACGGGATGTACTGCTACAAGGTAATGCCCTTCGCCCTTAAGAACGCTAGGGCAGCCTACCAACGCCTGATAAATAAGATGTTTGAGGCTTAGATTGGGAGGAACAGTTACTTCGATGACATCCTCATGAAAAGCATGGTGGCCGACAGTCACGTCCAAGATCTAGAGGAAACTTTCCAGGTCCTCCGAGCATATAGGATGAAGCTCAACCCAGCCAAATGCGCATTCGGGGTGACTTTTGGGAAGTTCCAAGGTTTCATCGTGTCACAACATGGCATAAAAGCGAACCTGGAGAAGATCAGGGCCATTCTCGACATAAGCCCTCCGTGGACGGTAAAGGAAGTACAGAAGCTCTCAAGATGACTGGCAGCTCTCTCGCGATTCCTGGCTAAATCTGCAGAAAAATACTTGCCATTCTTCAAGGCACTTCGAGGGGTGAAATCGTCCAGATTCCAGTGGACAGAGGAATGTGAGGAAGCTTTTAAAGAGATGAAGGCGTACCTCATTAGCCCACCTCTCCTGAGCTCATCAAGTGCGGGCGAAGACCTGTACCTCTACCTGACTACGTCAGACACGGTACTCCGCTCCGTGCTGGTTAAGGAGCACGAGGGAGTGCATCGGCCGGTATACTACGTAAGTCAGGTACTGATAGAAGCGGAAACCCGCTACCTACACGTGGAAAGGATCGCATTGACTCCCATCTACTCGGCGAGGAATCTACAACCCTACTTCCAAGCTCACCAAATCATCGTTTTGATAGACTAACCTCTGAATCAATCTTGTAGATACCGGAAACCTCCGGATGGCTAGTCAAGTGGGTAATAGAGTTGGGAGAGTTCGACGTAGAGTTCCAGCCACGGCCAGCCCTTAAGGGCCAAACCCTAGTGGACTTTATCGTCGAGACGGTGACCCCCGACTCTAGACGACCCTCGTAGCCCGGAAGGCATGGATACTCCTAACATTCTGACGTGGATCCTAAATGTGGATGGATGGTCCACCCAGACAGGCAGCGGAGCAGGGGTCATCCTGCGGACTCCAGACGACGCAGAGATTACGTACTCCACATTGCTGACATTTTCTTCCACTAATAACATGGCTGAGTACGAAGCCCTCATGGCAGGATTTCTCTTAGCAAAGGAATGCTCCGCCCAGTCGCTGATTGTACACAGTGACCTGGAACTCTTGGTTAACCAAATCCAAGGAACCTTCCAATCGTCGAATCCGTAGCTTGCAAAGTACTTGACGAAAGCCAAGGCCCAGATCCAGACCTTTGAACGATTCAAGATTGAACACATACCCAGGGCCGAAAATTGGAAGACAGACCGATTAGCTAGAGATGCAACTGCAGGATCCCCGGAGCAATATGCCAAAGACTTGTAGGAAAGCCTTGCCATACCAAATATTGACACCTTAGACCAGGAAGTGCTGCGGATCAACGATGGTGGCAACTGGATGACCCCATGTCAAAAGTACCTGATGGACGGAACGCTATACGAAAATGCCAATGAAGACAAGCGGATCAAGACATCAGCAGGTTGGAACACAATCCTCAATGGGAGGCTATACAGGTGAGGGTGTTCCACTCCTTACCAAAAGTGCCTGACCCCTGAGAAGGCAGAGTACCTATTAAGCGAAGTCCACCTTAGATTATGCGGCTCGCACATCGAAGGGAAGAACCTCGCATTCAAGATCATGCGGCAGGGTCTCTTCTGGCCCATGATGAAACGAGACGCTTTGAATTTGTGAAGAAATGTGAAAGTTGTCAAGTCCACGGATCTATGACGCACCTTCCTCACACGGAGCTACGCAGCCTTCAATCCCCCTGGCCGTTCGTAAAGTAGGGACTCGACATCCTTGGACTACTTCCACCAGCTTCTAGACAAAGAATTTCTCATCGTAGGTATCGACTACTTTACCAAATGGGTAGAAGCAGTCGCACAGGCTCAAATCACCAAACAGAATGCGACAGAGTTCCTCTGTCGGTGTATCGTCTGTTGATTTGAGATTTTTAAGGTCATAGTGACTGACAACGGAACCCAATTTACCGGCAAATGATTCATCAAATATTATGTGAACCTGCGCATCAGGCTGGTTCGTACTTCTGTGGCTTATCCCTAGGTGAATGGGCAAGTTAAAGTCACCAATCGTACACTGCTATACGGATTGAAGACCAAACTGGAAGACGCAGGGGGCTCATGGGTCGATGATTTACCTTTCGTACTCTAGTTGTATCGAACAACCCCGCGAGAACCAACGAGAGAGGCTTTAACCTCTGCTACAGAGCTGAAGCCGTGATCCCCGTTGAAGTAGGGTTACCCTGCCTACGGGTCGAATGCTTCGATCCGGCCACGAACTCCTAGAGACTTAGAGAATGCCTCGACTTGCTCCCGGAGGCTCGAGACACTGTCTGCCTGTGGACTGCAGCCTACTAGCAGTGTATCGCGTGTTACTATAATAAGTGGGTGAAGGCTCCCCTGTTTGAGGTTGGAGACCCGATCCTCCGGAGTGTAGAGGCCATGGGAAAAGCCGCAAATAAGAACAAACGTTTCCCCAGTTGTGAAGGCCCATTCCTCGTCTCAACGATCCTCCGAAGCGGAGCGTACAAATTACGCGCTCAGAACAGCAAGCTGGTCCCATGGACCCGGAATGCCATCAACTTCGAAAAATACTATCAATAGCATAACATTTGCCCAGGTAAGCCTTACATCAACACCACGAGGAATTCTTGTACATGTATTATACTTTTATTTAATAAAATTGACTATTTTAGTTAGCTCGTGTTTTCATTCATGTGAGTATTTGTATGCATGACATTTTAAAAAGCAAAATGACCTAAATTGCCCCTAAGTCAGGGGAATGAATGTCCGTCTGTAAAATGAATCATTGGCTCCGTGCCAGGCGGCCCGAAAGTGTCCGTCCCAGGATCTCGTCTCCGCGCCAAATGGCTCAGAGATGGCCACTTCATAATCTCGACCCTGTGTTGAACAGCCCAAGCGGCCCCGTGTACCTTGGCTCCACTCCAAGCGGCTTGAAAGCGGCCACCTCAGAATCTCGACTCCGCATCGAACGGTCCAAGCGGCCCCATATACCTTGGCACCGCGCCAAATGGCTCCAAAACGGCCACCTCAGAATCTCGACTGCGCGTCGAACGGCCCAAGTGGCCCCCTACACTTTAGCTCCGCGTCAGACAGCCCGGAAGCAGCCATGTGCAGGCTATGACTCCGTGTCAAGAGGACCCCGCACGGTCCACCAACCTGGCCTCGCGCCAACGACCCAGGTGGTCAAAACATCAGGCCTGGGGGATTTTGAAGCTCACAACTTACGGCGAACGAAATTTTAGGGGGTAAGAATTACAGGTGTGCGGCGACCTTCTCCCAAATAAGAGAGCACCTTCAGTCTACAATGGTTATGGGCTAGGACTGAGAACTGAAGAGGGATTGTGCCTTGAGTGGGGGCTGAGCACTTAATGCAGGGACTGCGCGCGAAACATCCTAGACCAGGAGTCCGGTTGCTGTGGCCTGAAAACCCAATTGGCCCTTAGCGTGGCTCCACGAGACTTGCTACGACGTCCACTCTACTAAATCGAGTTTTCCATTAAACGTGCGAGATGTGACAACATCCTCCCACTGAGGATGAGCCCCACGGTACAAGAAGGCATCCGATTTGGGCCTTGGCGACAATAGCTTCACAAGTTTAGCCGAAAAATAGAAGACATAATCTCTAAAATCACACTTGGAGACACGTAAGCAAAAAGAGACGCAATTTCTCGTTCAAATGTGCAAGATAAGGACAAGTGGTACCAAAAGAAAAGAAAGAGACAAAAAGCAATGTATACAAGTAAAACCACCGCTAAAGGTCTAATGGGCCCGGCTCTTCAAGAAAGTTCCTCAGACGAGACCTATCGCGGACCCCAGAATTGCCCGAATGGAAGACGTATTCTGGAACGTCAGGGACCGCGAGCGAGGCGATCCTGCGACATAAGCGGATGTCATCCCAGAACCTGGTTTCCAGCACGCGATTTACTTTGGAGGGAGACAGCCGCACCATCAGGTCTTGGGACAGGCGGGAATTATCATCCTCAAGAGTGGTGACCATCTTCTTTAGCTACTTGATTTCTTGCCTCAGAAGTGCGACCTCTTGCATCTGATGGCCATTGTTAGCCCTCATTTGCCTTTTCTCTTACCGCAGCTGCTCGCTCTCCCACTGGAGGGAAGCGACCTTGGTCCTCATAAACCGAGCAGTCTCATGCACATAAACGGCCAGCCTGTTGAAAGGTTCAACTTCACTAGGAACCTGCGAATGAAAGAGAAGGTCAGAAATTCTTGGGACTCCGTATCGTAGGCGAGTACCCAGGTCAAGACATTTATACCTGGGTAGGAGATGCATCCGAACGCTGAGTCCCCCTCCTGGAGCCAGTAAGCATGGGGGCTCCGCACGTCCAACCACAGCCTCCATAGAATTGAGATGGCCTTGAGTATCGAACAATATGGGAAGACTTGGGGTCTCCGCCTCTCGAGCCGCCCCAACAGCGATAGCCTCCTTAGTCGCGTCAGCCCTTGGTGGACTGGCCTCTCCCCCGATCTCAATCTCCGCCTCCTCAGCAAAAGACGCGCCGCCCTCTACCGCAGGCGCACCCTCAAAGGTCAACTCCGGTGGCTCTAGATTGACGAATGGAGCCACGGGAGACTCCCCTCCAGAAAGAAACTCCACCGCAGGAACGCAGTACTCAGCCAGTGCCACGACAGGAATCGGTACTGACCCGATGACTCCCTCCCATGACTTGATGTCTAACGTCACCTCCGGGACTGGACTCTGGGACCGTATGGTGGACCCCACAGCCAACCTTTGTGATCTCCCAGTGGAGGTACCTCCGGCCTCCCACAACCTCTTCAACCGGGCCTCCTCCTCCTCCTCCTCATCTGAAGACAACTCCAATAGAGAGCAGCTCTCCTTAGCGTCTTCTCCCAAAGGTCCATGGGTCACGACTTCTGTAGGCTTCTTCTTCAAGGAGCAGCCACGGCCCAGCCAGACTTGGGACCCCACTTGGCAACTGCAAGGACGTCAGACGTCAGGTAGTACCCCTGGGTGGAGAACGTCTTCATCTGGGAATCAATGGCTTCGACTAGTTTCGCCGTTCCCCTCACCTCCTCGTCAGACACCTCCTTGCGGAAGAACTGTGGTATCGGGCCCCACTCTCGAGAAAGCTCCGAATCCGATGACTCTTGTAGAAAGAAAAATTGAATCTTTCAGTTCTTCACGGAATAGGGGTTGGTCCCCCGGAATTGAAAACCAGCTCTCGGAGACATAGAAATCCAACTATTGGTCTCTGAGAAGTGAAAGATTACCTTCGCCACTGTCGCACCAAAGGATACGGAATGCAGACGGGTGAAGACACACAACGAAACCAAGTAGCAGGGAGCGTTCGGATGAAGTCTCGCCACCGGAATGCCCAAAGCCTCGACAAGGGCAGTCAACTCGCACGGCAAGGAGTAGTAGAGCCCACCTTTCAGATGATACTCGTAAACAGTAACAAAGGCCTCTGGAGGGGTGTGAGCCCTACCATCCAAGCCAGGAGTGCGGTACGACATGCCTTGAGGAATGCCGTGATCGACCTCTAGGGCAGCAATGGCGCTCAAAGTCAGAGTAGAGCCCGTATTATCTACCATGTGATTTCTCAATCTAGAAGCTCGCGAAGATGAGGGGGATTCTCTCTTCTTAGCCATCTCACTCACTTTGGAAAGAGTAGCGACCTCAAAACATGAAAAAGTACAGAAGGGAAAGACTTCGCAGAGATGCCGTTTATATAGGCAGCAAGGCACCAGCGCGCGGGAAATCCCAAGCGGCGCTCTTACTTGAAAATCAGGCCACGTGCCTGTTCGATAAGAATGCCACGATTTCCCAAGCATTGAGCAATCAGAGGCCTTCATTAGGCCATCGATTAGCATCCCCTCAGCCGCATGATGAGATCCCGATTGTCACACCCGTATTTAATGTGAAGATCCTAGTTGTTGAAAACGGTGGCAAGGGAGCGACATCAGCAAAAAAAAAGAAGGGGAAACAAATAGATACGAGCAAACTGCATAGCATAAGTGAGAAGTTTATTATGCATTTCACTAATGGACTTTTTTACAGATCTAGGCGAACGACTGCCGCCAATTACAATTGATCAACTCCACTGGGTCCTAGAGAATTCGAAGCAGCGAATTCCCTCAAATGGGAGCGGCTTCGGACGCCCGAGTTTCAAGAGTCCAGGATGCCGACGCTGAAGTCTGGCTCCTCCAGCCTGGCTAGCCTACGGCTGAGATGGGTGTTGTTTTGGAACCTCCTTTCCAGTACAAGGGCCACTTCCTCCGGCCTAAGCCTTGGCCTCTAGCTGCGTGAACTCCTCTCCAGAGTGCACCCGGAACCTCTCAAACTCCTCCTGAATAGCAAGGATACGGCCTCATGCCTGCATGTTGGCATCAGCAAGCCTGGATGCTCATGCCTCCGATTTAGACGACGGTCTCTCAAAGTGCGTGGCTCGAGCCCTTACCTGCTCAACTTTCCCGACCATAGTTTGTACCCAGGCCTTGCAGCCCTCAACGACTCAGGTTACCAGCTAGAACGCTGGATCTCTCCTCCTGGGCCTCAAACCCCGCGAGATGTGGACCCGCCCTCCCTCTCAAAGCCAGGTGGGGCCCGCAAAAACCTCACCGGTCCGACAACTGTGGTCTCTGAACCGCCGCCTCTTGTGGTAGCAGTAGCAGGCGCGGCGTCATCGCAAATCCATGAAGCACGCACGTCTCCCACACACTCTCCAGAAGAGGACTCAGACTCCGATGAAGACGATGACCACTCCATAAGGAAGAGAGGGAGACAAGAATGACGCTTTCCTAACACTCTCGAAGCAACTATGAGACGTAGAGCTCCTAGAGGGAATCGTAGAGTTTAAATAGTAAGAAAGCCTCCAAGGAAACGTTTCACGAAGAAGCTAATCCGTCCCTTCCACGTTGCATGTCCGTGAAGAGTTGAGCCTTTTCAAGGAAGATCATTATGACACGACGTCCCCTGATCTTCTGCACAGTTAATGCATCAGGCAGCCTGGTGGATGTGACCTCCATTCGTAGCATTTAAACTTCCCGAACCTCGGCCGCCAGGAGTCTCCTCCTGCCACGTCATCTTGTCGACGGTCTGTTCTCGGATTTGAGGGACAACGACAGCCGGAAGCCGGCCACGAGCACTCGAACATGATTAAAAGTACGGAATGAGGCACAGTGCCACGAAAGAAGTGGATTGCCCACGAAGTGCGATCCAAGAAGCAGTCAGTGAGAGAAGATTCATGCCATGAGACAGAAGAGTAAAGATGAAAGGGCTACTTCTCTTATTAATCAAAGTTCTTTTTACAAAGTACAAAATTTATAACAGTAAAGATACAAGAAAGGAGAAGAAGATGTGGTATGGGGCGTCAGTCCCGAACGACTTCCACGGGAGCTTGGCGAACGTGATCTACATGGGATTACCACGGCCACACCGATGGTAACCCAACAAGCCAAGCCACGCCAGCCCGAAGCAGCCAAGTGTTGGTCAACCGCCGGAGGGAGCTCAATATCCACCACAGAGGCGGAACCAACACTCGGCTTAGGAGCCTCCGGTAGGGACGCAAGGGAAGAACCTGCCCTTCCCTCCACTGGAGCTCCTCTTTCTACCTCCTCAGCAGCCAACGGGTGGTTCTAGTGAAGTGGAGACCACGTGTGAAGCGCTACATGGGAGGCAAAGATCCCCGTGATAGCTCTGTCGAAATCCTCCCGCGCACCACGAACCGCCGCGGCCTGGGGAGAGGCATGCGACAACAGCAGAGTGGCCGAGCCACCCTCATTAGCATGAGGTATCGCCCGAGGAAGGGGCATGAGTCCAATCTTCAGTAGAAGCTCCAGATCTCCAGCTAGTTCATCCGACTCCTTCACGAACTCCCGTTGGAAGCAGGATGCACAGAGGTCTTTGCATTACTCCAACAAAAATTTAGCCAAGGGATGAGCCATGCCAACTGAAAATACCCCCTATTTATAGACAAAATGGCGCCCTGCCACAGGTTAATTAGGTGTGCACCCCAACGACCGTCTTTCATAAGGAAGGGAAGACGTCTGGCCCAAGGCAATCTCAGGCGTGCGAATCCTTCCTTCCTAGGTGACAAATCGTCACAGTGCCATAAAAACCTGCACCACTGCCTAGGGAAGGAACAAAACCAGAAGACGACAAACGCTGGTGCATCTTGAGGAACACCGAGTGACTGCGGATCGGACCCAGAAGGACATGCTAGGCAGCAACCATAGGTTGGCTCAGGCATTGGGGGCTAGTGTTGGGTCTGATATGAAGGCCCAAGAGGGTTCCAAGTCTAATCCATGGAACAATGGCCCACGCAGCAGATCCAACCCAATGTCCAGAAACGGCCTACGTGGCAGCCTAGGTGTGCAGCCAATGGGAATTGCCTGCAACCCATTAATGGGCTGTCGGGAAACAGAGGAAGTAAGCCAATGAGGAGAAAGTCAGCGCTGCTAGCCGCGGCTCACGTCGTTGCCTACAGTTCCCTGACCAATCCCGGTGCAAGAAGCAGACCAAGCGTGACCTATGACGGCCGACGGTCTGCCTGTCACCACAATGCGACAACTAACACACCGACGATTACCGTCAACGGTCAACGGCGAATGAATTCCTACAAGGAGGATTCTCGCGCCAAGGGCTCCAACGAGAGGAGCCGTAAATTCCCCCCTCGTTTACAGGTGAGGAGAGATCACTCCTTGGCCAAAAAAGGATCCTTGCATCCTACTCCGATCGACTCAATCAACTCGCCATTGAGAAAACTATAGCCTGGATCCAAGACATACGCTCCTGCTTGCACAAGCTCCCACAAACATAGCTAGCCACTACTTTTCTCTTCCAGCCTAACACAGGCCACTACAGTTAGCCACCCACTGTGGTACATTCTGGAAGCCAGGTATTCATCATCCGCTCACCAATCTCCTCTTCCTGCATTCACGTACTCTCTACACGTTCACAGAATACTCCCGCGCACCTCTAAGCGTGCGCCTCCCCCTTTCCGTTAATTGCGAAAGGTTTGCTGACTTAAGCGTCGGAGTATTTTCGGTAGGAGAAATCTCGCCGGATCTTTAACCTCTTATTTGTTAGTTGTATTGTGCAGGTCCCAGGTTTACAGATATGGAGATCGGACCCGCTCGAGATCACCTCTGGACGACGATGAATCCGAAGGCTCCCTAATCCGTACGACAATCGAAGATCTGGGACACAACAAAATTTATATAAAATGACTTTTTTTATTATTACCTTAAGAAATAATATTCTAGTATACAATAAAAGGTTTGAGGTGGACCTAATCAAAATTGAGTTGTCTGATCGATTCGATTCTATTGATCAAAAAATTTATAAGGTTTGAATAGTCAAGTGTAAAACATCAATTTTTATC
>JAODPA010015670.1:0-13282 GCA_025585075.1 Nepenthes mirabilis
GTAATTAAAAATAATTATTAAAACTTAATTTATCAATAAAAATATTTAGAATATTACACTAACACTTGGGCCAATGTTTTACTACAAATCCATAATAAAAATTTCCTCGGGTAGCCTAAGTTAGTCAAGAATCTAGATAGATGGAATTAGTTGAAATATTGCCTCTACCATTGTTTTTGGGTTACAACACTAAAAATTATGGTATCCTTTAAAAAAGTTGAGACTCTAATCTAAAAGGAGTACATTAAGAAATACTTACATTGCCCTAGAGCCCATTAGAAGGATCATAATGGCAAATAGCCACCAACGTTAGTACATGACTGGGTGGTAGCTAAAGTTATCAACATAGTGTCCATATGATTGGCAAAGGCCACAACCCGAGCGCATCTGGATGAAGTTTCCTCCAACAAGATATAGAAAACATAGATAGGAAAAGAAATCATTAATTTTAATGATGATGATATCACTTATGTAATTTCCCTCTATTCTAATCGTATTGTTGTATCCACACTTAATTAAGGAGTCAATGATTACCAAATGAAATAAGTCTTTATTATTAATGAAAATTTAAGAAATATTCTTTTTTTTTATAGTTTTATAAATTTAGTACTAAAATATTATCAAATAGATCCATCCAATAGACCACTATGTGGGCTAAACAAAGGGCTGGTCTAAGTGAAAGGGATCATACACCTAGAGGTCATGATGGAGACACATCCTATGATGGCCTTCCATTGTTTGACATTTTTTGTAGTAAATTTATCTTTATTTCATAATGCTATTCTGGGCTAACCATATTTTTTTTGGTAAGTATCTAGGCTATATATATAGGACAATGAACTCCATCTCATATTTAAAAATGAAATTCATAAATAAATATAGGATTAGATACGTGAGAGTAGACCAAGTCATAGGTTTCAATCATTACTTAACCTAGATTAATGGCTTGACTCCACCACAATCAATTAAAGAATTTGACCTCATAGATGAAGCCTCTCTATAGGTTAGCACAGCAAAATTATGCTCAAGATCCCTTTAAATCTGAACAATTGGGAAAAATTCATCTAGATTGGGCCTTCACTAAATCAAGATCTAAAATAAGGTTTGATTGACTTCCTACGGAGCTACTCGGATGTCTTTGCCTGAATGTCGACTAACATGCCAAAAATCCTAATGGAGATAATGACTTAAACAATGAACCTCACATCAGTTCATAAACCCATCCACAAAAAGAGAAAGATTTGCTTCAGGAAAACAGAGGGTAGTATTAGAGGAAGTGAGAAGTTAACTAATGTAGGATTCATTTGGTAGGTCCTGTATTTAAAATGGCTATCTAACATTATCTTGGTGAAGAAAAGCACTGAAAAATAAAGGCTATATATCAAATTTATAGACATGAATAAAACATAACTTAAAAAATAGTTTACTACTTCCTCGAATCAACTTGTTGGTAGACTCTACCTTGGGTTATTATTAGCTGCTGAGTTTCATGGACACCTATTTATGATACAACCAAATTTGGATGGACCAAAACGATGAGGAGATGATCTCGTCCATGATAGGCCAAGATAACTGTTGTGACGACCCAACATATCCTAACCAGAAACCAATAAGGTTTTGCCTTTAAAATAGCCATCAAACTAAATATAAACCTATACAATATCCCCGTACAATATACATATCATAACAATAATCACACACTGGATCCAAAATGCCACAATCCATTCATGGCACTAATGTCATATTTCCAGATGCAACGTTGGCTTATAAGAGATGCCACTGAATACCTAAAAATCAAACCATAATAACCTACGAAAGTATATATAATCATCAATACATAGCGAAACTACACTATCTATACATCATCAGTATACAAATGCATCAGTACATATCCATCTCAAAAATATATAAAATACTCCATCCAAAGGTACAAAACAACAACATCCACATCTACAAAATCATCCTCCAAGTCTAACACCTAGCTAATTGCTAATCCCTACTCCACCTAGTCAAGTCTATGTTCGTGCTCATCTGAAGGCAAAAAAATAGCAAGAAGTAAGCCAAATGTTTAGCAAGACACAATATATTCAAAGACCATAAGCAGTATTGTGACGGAACGGATTATTTTTCTCTAATAATCTTTGTCAATAAACAGATAAAACTAATGCCCAAAATAAAATAATATAATATTTTTACAGAAAATTGGGTAGAGTTTCATATGAAATTAGACAAAAACTTATACAAACAACCTGAAATTACGCAATCTGAACAAGACATGCAGATAAAATAATCCTCAACATGCATCCACAACACAACACAGGATCATCTAAAGCCATATGTACATCCATGGTTCTAATTTAACATTCCTATATACTACACCACAATTAAACAAGAGATGTCATCTAGGAACTATACAAATCCAAAAATTAGATAGCGGAAGCAGAACTATTTCCATGAGATAAACCTGCGGAAGCATAAATATTGTTCCAACAAAATACATAACATGCTAAGGTTATAAATATATAATTTTCATCCATAAGTTAGTCATTTACATTCAAGCTATCAAAATTCCTAAAATCTTCAACAGGTTTTGAGGCTCCCAAAAATCTTCTTTGTTAAACTTAGCCTATTCTTACTCGTCCGGTACTAACTCTATTGCTCATCTGAAAGAGGGAGAAAATAGTAAAAGTAAACCGAAATCCAATTAGGTACCATAACATATGCAAATGTAAAATCTTTCGTATATAATATAAATACAATAAAGCAAAAATCATGGGAATTGTCGAAGAACAGAAACACATACGAAACCATGAGAAAAGCATAAATCTATTTAAACATGTATCAAAAATCATAAATCAGTATCAAACTTTGCCTATTCTTTGGAATTCAACTTTACTATCCGAAGGACCTAAACTAATAGACCCTACTAGCCGAGAGAGCGAATACTCGAGGATAGATTGTATTTCATACACAATCAAAGGCCAAAAACAGTACAGTAGCATCCCTTCTAGTGGGAACAATTACAGAAATACCTCCCAAAGGCAGGTCAGACTCAGAATTTACCCTCCAGATGTTAACGCCCTGAGGAATAGAGACCATGTATCACTCCATGAATGGAGTTATCCTCAATTACGAGCATAACGTACTAAGGTAGGCTGAAAAACCTTATCTGATTGTACAATAGTTCTAGGTCTGATTTTCTTACTGATTTGACAGAACTGAAAATATTCTTATCCTTATCTCTTAACTCTTAGCTCATTATGCCTCGAGGGCAAGTCAAACTCATACATATAAACCTTTAGATAACTTCAGAACTTTCTCGGTAATTTAATGGTATAATTTCATGTAAAATTTTCAGATAAAAATCATCTCATAAATATTAACATTTTACAAAATCACATTTACATCTCAAGATTTAAGAAACTTAAACACCAAATTCCTAATTTTTGTTCTAGGGTTTCATGCAAAGTTTCTGGACATAAATCAAACACCGAACGCATGCTTAATCATGAAATCGAAGCCATAAATCATTATACATATGGATAAATATGAAATCTATCCGTAAAATTTAGAGAAACATGCACTATTAGCATCAAACCATGGAGGAAAAGGGTTTTAGAGAATAAATACCAAAATGGAAGTATCAAAAAGTAGTAAAAATGGAAAACAACGTCTAAAGTACACTTACCTTCACCTGATCTACTGATTTCGTTACTCTGATTGGACTGAAATTGGCAAACAATCCTTCTTTTTCCCTTTCTCCTCCTTCCTCCTTCATTGTTCATCATTCGTGCCTCAAGCCTTCTCCCCCTTCCCCTTTTATAACAAAAACGAAATCAAGTTGGTGGCAGAAAATTGGGTTCACGCTCGAGCGCATGTCGAGCGCACACATACTGAAATCGGTGCCTCTTGGCCAGCTCGAGCGAGCAATGTGCCCATTATCTATTGGAATTGGCGCCCTCTTTTGCGCTCGAGTGAGCGGTATGCACAGGCCTTTTTGGAGCAATCTATTTTTGGTGCTCGCTGTTGGGCACAAGCCAGCATCAAGGCCAGATCTACTGCTTGCTACATTAAGGCTAATTTTTTACTTTTTTCAATTTTACTTATCTCAAACTTAGTTATATCAATTTAATTACTAAAATTTATTATATTTTAGATACCTGTACCTTACAATTCTCCCCCACTTATAAAATTTCATCCTCAAAATTTGACGAAGCTACATACCTCAAAGAAATAAATTGGGGTATTTTGCTCCGAATCTCCTCCGCACGCTCCCATGTTACTTCTTTAGGCGAGTGATTCTTCCAGAGCACGTTTACTAGGAGAATAATCTTCGTATGCAGCATCTGGTCCTTTTGATCCAGAATTCGTACTAGCTCCTCAACTAAGATAAATCCTTGTCAATTATTAAGTGCTCAAACTCAATAACGTGTGTGGGATCATGGACATATTTTTGAAGTATTGATACATGAAATACATCATGAACATCCACCAAATTAAGTGGCAATGCCAATTTGTAAGCCACTTCCCCATTCCTCTCCAAAATCTCAAATAGGCCAATGAAATGCTGTTTTAATTTTCTTTTTACCCCAAATCTGAATGGCCCCTTAGATGGCGATACTTCCAGAAAGACATAATCACCCACCTCAAATTTCAACGCTAATCTTCGTCTATTTGTGTAGCTTTTCTGCCTACTCTGAGCCACTTTCAAATTTTCATAAATCAACTTAATTTTCTCTGCTGTCTCCTTAATAATCTTGGGGCCCAAAATTCTCTTGCCTTCCATTTCCTCACAATGTATCGGCGATTTACACTTCCTCCCATATAATTCCTTAAATGATACCATGCCTATACTCACCTGATAACTGTTATTATAGGCGAACTCTGGTAGGACCAGATAATTATCTCAATTTCCCTTCATATCAAACACCGATGTCCTTAACATATCCTCGAGAATTTGAATTGTATACTTCAATTGGCCGTCAATTTGGGGGTGATGCTCCTGACTAAATTTCAATTCCATCCCGTATTCTCTATATAGACTCTCCCAAAATTTGGAGACAAAGTGCAGGGTCTTGATCTGATACAATTGTTACAGGCATACCGTGAAGTCTAACAAGCTCATTCACATACAACTAAGCCAACTTGTTACGAGAATACGTCATCCTAATAGCCAAGAAATTGGCTGATTTAGTCAGCCGATTGATAATAACCCAAATGGCATCATGGTTTTTGGGTGTCCTTGGTAAGCCTGACATAAAATCCATCACGATGTCTTCCTATTTCCAACTCGGGATCGGCATCGGTTGTAATAATTTAGATGATTTTCTCCTTTCAACTTTCAATTGTTGACACACAAGACATTTCTCTACATAAGCCATAATATCTTGTTTCATATTTCTCCACCAAAATATTTTTCTCAAGTCCTGATACATTTTATTTGTCCCTAGATAAATCATATATCGGGATCGGTGAGCTTCCTTCAAGATTTTCTCCTTCAACTCCTTATCATTCGGTATATACAAATGATTTCTAAATCTTAATACTCCATCAGCTCAGACATTAAAATTAATTCTGGAGTCATTAGTTAAATCACTCACAATATCCATAAGGAAATAATCATTTACCTACTTTTTCTTAACCTCATTTATCATCTTCGATTGAATTTGAAGGTACAATAAAAGCATCCGGTAACCTTGAACATACCACTAAATATCACATTGTTTTAAATACTCTAACATTTTTATCTGTTTCATCTGCAATCTCATCACATAGGCTGATCGGCGACTCAATGCATTGGCAACCACATTAGCTTTCCTAGGCTTATACTAAATCTCACAGTCATAATCCTTTAGAAAATTAACCCATCTCCTTTGCCTCATATTGAGCTCCTTCTGCGAGAACAAATACTTTAAACTTTTTTGGTCAGAATAAACAAGAAATTTTTTACCATAAAGATAATGTCTCCAAATCTTTAGAGCAAACACAACTACAGCGAGCTCCATATTATGAGTTGGATAATTCTTCTCATGCACCTTTAATTGTCTGGATCCATACACAACTACCTTGCCATTCTGCATTAACACACAACCTAAACCCGCTTTGAAGGCATCACAATATACTTCAAAGCCACCTAATCCCTTCGAAATAGTTAACACTGGAGTGGTCATTAAGTGATCCTCCAACTCTTAAAAACTCTTATCACATTCCTTAGTACAATTAAACTTGGCCTCCTTCATTAACTGAGTCAAGGGAATAGCAATCCGCAAAAAATTCTCTACAAATTGCCTATAATACCTTACTATGCCAAGAAAACTTTGGACTTTAGTTACTGACGTAGGCCTATTCCAGTTAATAACGGCCTCCACCTTCTTTGGGTCCATAGCAATGCCACCATTCGAAATCACATGCCCTAAAAAAGTCGCCTCCTCCAACCAAAACTCACTTTTCTTTAACTTAATATACAGTTTCTCCTCATGAAGCACTTAGAGAACCATCCTCAAATGAGTCTCATGCTCCTCATGACTTTTAGAATATATTAAAATATCATCAATGAATACCACTACAAATTTATCCAAATATGGCCGGAATACCCGATTCATCAGGTCCATAAAAGCAGTAGGAGTATTCGTAAGACCAAATGGCATCACAAGAAATTCGTACTGGCCTATCTAGTCCGGAAAGCTGTCTTGGCCACATCCTCCTATTTAATACTCAACTAATGATATCTGAACCTCAAATTAATTTTTGAAAACACCCGAGATCCTTATAACTGATCAAATAAATCATCAATGCATGGCAAAGGATATTTATTTTTAATTGTGATCATATTCAGTTCACGATAATTCACACATAATCGTAAAGACCGGCCTTTCTTCCTCACAAATGGTACCGGTGCACCCCATAGAGATACATTCGATCTAATAAAACTCTTGTCTAATAATTCCTGTAACTTTAGCTCCTTCAATTCAGTGGGTGCCATGCGGTAAGGGGCTTTAGAAATCAGACTAGCACTAGGGATAACCTTAATCTCAAATTTAATATCTCGCTGAGGGGATAACACAGGCAACTCCTCTGAAAATACATCCTCAAAATCACATACACCCAAAATGTCCATCGCTGGCACACTGTGACTCCAATGCTACTGGCATATGCTAGATAACCCTGACATCCACTTTTCATCAAATGTTTGGCACATAAAGCCGAAATCAATATGGGCATCTCCTTTCTCTTAATACCTTGAAAAAAAAAAGGTTCAACTCCAAGAATATCAAAATATACCATTTTTAGAAAGCAATCAATACTAGCATGATATTTTGCTAACCAGTCCATCTCCAAAATAACATCAAAATTATCCATATTCAACAATATCAAATCTACCATCAAACACCTCCCATTCACCTCCACTATACATTCCAGATACATAACATCAGTAACTACCAAGGATCCAATAGGTGTCGGTACAACTAAAAAATAATCCAAAATTCATGGAGTGGACACAACATAGCATGCAAATTGCAGGAAAATAAAAGAGTACATAGACCCATTATAAATACCGCAATCTCAAACAATAGGAACATAATTCGGGATGACTTATGTAATTCAAATTATGATGAAATTAATCCAAAATAGTCTTTGACAAATATACTAGCCCCCTATGTCTTAGTTTTCTTGTATACTCAAGCCTAATTCCTTTAATTTAAATTTTGAACCTAAAAGCCAGGAATTAATTCTGGATGTGTTAGGCAATTTGGATTTTGAGGTAAATAATCCCAGTTGATCATTGATAGGTAGACTAACTTCCCATATATTCGTTTTCCAAAACCCTGACACCCGATCTTTTAAATTTCCCTTCAAACCTAAAAGCCAGGGATGTAAATCGGGAGATGATAAGAAATTCAGTTTATGACAAAATTAATACTAGATCTTTAGTGTTTATACTAAGTTTCCATGTCCTAAATTTGTACCAACGCATACCCAAACACCTTAAACTAAATTCTTCAAGATAATAGGCAAAATGGAACTTTTCACTCCAGTTGACGAAAACTGCTGTTGGCAGCCATTTTTGCCAAATTTCTAAGGAAAAATTGGTCACACATGGGGTATTATGTGTATAAAACCCTCCCCACACTTAGAAAAATTTAGAGAACCAAAATGACCCTCAAAACCGCCACGGCAGCAACTAGATGACAGTAGGGGAAAATTCAGCAACAATGAGGACTTGGACAAATTTGATTTGGCAGTTGTGCCAACGGGAAAATTAGGTGGATTTTTCACTTCATGTTAGACTATAGTAAGTGTAAAATATAATAAATTAAGGACACATTATATATGAATAGGAAAAACGGGGAAAAGAGGCATGAAGGTAGCATGCATCAGCAGCTAGGCAGTTGATGCATGGCACCTCTTGGCTGCATCAGTAGCCAAGTTTCCCTATCTTCTAAGCAGCTCTTTGAGCAACTTAATTAGGATAAGTTTGGCCAGAAATAATACTAAATACTGGCCCTAGATTGTAGCTTCATTATTGCCTAACAGAGGGATGATGAATCAGCTAAACACTGGTTGCAATCTAATTCAACCACCAAGCTGCTGCTGCATGCAGAAATTGGAGGAATGACATGAGGGTTTAGGGGATAAGGTGAGTCAATTTATTTAAGGCATGAATAGGATAGAAGAAGGGAAGAGATGAGAGATTGTGAAGCACAAAAAAATCGAGGGTAAAGAAGGGAAAAGAGGAAGGAAACCAAGAGGCAGCAAGGAGAAGTCCAACTGAATAAATCGACAAGTGTATTTCAACTCTTTCCTTGATTGTTGAGCAATTTTTGGCTACTTTCTCTTGGGTATTGTTGATCCAATACTTGCGTATGCTTCCTTAGTTATCATAAATTCATGAGGAGTTTCAAGAAAAAAATTAAAAATGGGTGAACCGGCCCTGGACACATGATAGTGTCCAAAATCGGGTTCTGCTTTGGCAGTTCCTGATATTTGCTTCATGTCCGCCACTAAATGGCCGAATTATCCAACGACCAAAACTGGTAAAATGATCCTTATTTAAAGAAGTAAAAGTGGGAAAAACATGAGCCTCTGAAGCGTTCAAGAAGGGGTTCACAATCGGAGCCAAACTCGGCTGCCGAATCAGCTTACTGGTTCTGATGATGCTGAAATTTCAGTTTCTGAAATTTAGCCAAACACGCCCCAAAATGGAATGCTCTGGAGTCCAACCCGACTCAATTTTCTAGTGATAGGTGTGAACTATCACCATGTAAACCGGCGGCCCAATAAAATTTGGGTCGGATACTGAACCGGACTCATGAACAGCAAGGGTCTTGCTAAACTGTTTCTTTGAGCAGTTGGGGAAATAATTTTAAATAAAATACAACCCAAACCCAAAATGGACCAAATAAGTACCAGAAGTTAGCTAAGGCCTTGGAGGTGATATTCAAGTATCGCCTCGTAAAAATCGGATCCAAATTAAATATGATTCGGACCCTCAAAATTGGAACAAAATCTGTCTGCATCAGCTGATGCTGATGCAGAATCTGTTCTGGAAATTTAGTCTGAACCGGCAAATATTTTGACTTGGACCGGCCCTAAACCAAATTTATTCTTAAATTTAAGTCCCTTGGCTACCAGAGGACACCCAGAACCGGTAAAAAACCGGCCCAATGGAACCATAAAAAAATTAGGGAAGCAGAACTATCCTGGACAGTTCTGCTGAAACCCAAATGGGCAGTCTGTGTTGGCAGACTGAACCGGCCACCATCCGATCACCAAACCGGCTCAAATTTGGGCACAAAATATCTAAGACCCATATCCATGTTGTGTAAAATTGTTTCATGAAAATGGACTATATAACTCAGTGAACCGGTGTCTCAAAGCCTTTCCCGAACCGGTTCAGCTAAAATGGTAATTTGAGCCCTTTATTAAAAAGGGTTGAACCAGGCCAAAATTTGACTAAACATTGACCGAACCAATGACCAATCGACCCGAAAAGGATATTGGGATAATTATAAAAAAATTCAGGCTCGAAATATTTAGGAAACCCAGTCCCAAACCTTAACTGAACCGGTTCACATGAACCGGAAAATTTCCAAAATATGAATAAAATATTAAACTAACTCAAGACCTGCCCCGACTTGACTTACTAATATCAATAAGTATTGAATTAAATTATTTAAGCTCCGGTAAATTAATTGGCCATCAAGTAGATTGAAAGACATTAAGTATGGAATAAAGTTCTGTATATATTTTTCTGCATGTTCAAGGCCTATGAAATATTATATTTGAATATCGTTTGCTATGTTAAAATATATTCATAAAAGTTTGGAATGGACTCTATGAAAATATGAAAAAAATTCAGTTACATCCAGTGACGTTCAGTTAAGTTCTGTTAAGTTCGATTATACGAGATCCCTTCAAAGTTGAAAAAGGAAAATTGGACCATGGATCTTTTTCAGATGGAGATATTCTCTGGCATGCCTTAGGATATTATAGTGATAAATTAAAGAATTGCTTTTATACGGCCCGTCCGTTTCTGCCCGGTCTACTAGGATTATAGGTAGCACCACCTACCTCTGGATGTAAGAAGGAGGACAAGAAATAGATTGTGGAATTAAGCACAATCCCGATTGTGGAAATAAGCACAATCTATCCTATTGTTAGGATATTTGCCTTAGATTGTGTGGGTTAACACAATCCTTTTTTCGATTTATCCGCTCCGTTAGATAGTGAGGCCTACTAGCCCTGGTCCCTAAAGATAAGGAAAAATAAATACAGTCAATAAAAGCTAGGAAATAAAGAAAGATAAATGCATTGCACTTCATGTATCTGCTCCTATTTATATATGTTAATGTATATTCTATATAAAATGCATGCCTTTGTTTGTTATGTATACTGCTGAATATTTAGCTCACTCACTTGCTGTTTTCACTTCCCTTTAGACGAGTCTCAAGAAATGATAAAGGACGAACAAGATTAGGAAAGAAGTTTAAGGTTAGCATAATTTTGTTATGACGTATATGTTGTACTTGGGATGATGAAAAAAAAGAAAAATATATATATGTATTGTATAATGTTGTATTTCAGACATGTTGTATTTTGATGATAATGGAATTGCTTCCATTATGATATAGAATATACGCTTCCGCAAGATTTAAATTCTTATGGATGTTTAGTAAGTATCTTCCTTAATTTAGACTAATATCATGAATGAATAATGTGATATTAGAGCCAGTATAAATTATGGTTAATGTTAGGATCCTGTCTATGATAATAATAATATTAATGATAAGTACAATGACGTATGACGTGGGACGTCACACCCATAATCAAATAAAATATAAGTTGAAACTCCACAAATAAGAAGGGTACCTTTAACCACGTTCGGAGATGCGTCCGTGTCTTGTACAGTCACCGCAAAAGCCTTAACTGAGACAGTAGCTTCTTTGCTTCCAACATGTAGAGAAATGGACAATCTTTAATTCGGTGGCCTTATTGTCCACATCTAAAACAAGCTCTCATCACCTTGTGACAAGGGTACCTCGCGTGCTTCTTCCCACATAGAACGTAGTCAGCAACTAATGCCTGAGAACAAGTCATTGTTTGAACTTTAGTGATGCTCTTTCATTTTGTCATCGTCTTTGCCTTTTTAGAGGGCCCAGAGAGTCCTACATTAGATCCCGCACTATAACTTGTCCGGCTAGCCACCCTCTTAGCAAACGATGAGTGGCGAATAAAACTTTGTCCTCTTCTAGATACTGGATAATTACAAACACCTTCTTGAGCCGCTAGAATCATATATCTGCCTTTATTGGATCTGGTTCATCCAAAAGTACTAGAACTCATTCATTAATGAACCGATCATAGGCAGATGCCCCAGGATTTGTAGGAGCTTAGACTGGAGCTAGAACTAGAATTGGAGCTAGATTTCGCTACTCTATAGCCTCTATAATATCTGCCATCCTTCTAAGTAAATTTAAGTACTCCGCCTCTCGATCCTGTGGATGGCCACCACGTGTGGTTCTCCTTCTATTCGCCATTGCTAATATTCTTTCTGAGATAAGAACAATTTCAGTTAGTTCAAAACTTTGACACTAACTAGGACAATGTACACTATACGATTAAACATAACTACTAATCCTAACTTTGTCCTAGTTATTCGACCTAACTTAATTAACCGACATCTTCGTTTACTTATTCAATCTAACTTATTCTAACCTAGGCTTCCGCACAAGATCCAAATCGAGCCAAGGCATCTCTTTCTCTGATACCACCTGTCATAATGTCTGTCAATATTTAAAAACAAATCATAAATTAATCAACCATATAAAGAAACCAAGCATGCACAGGATCCAAATACTACCACAATATATTCATGGCTCCAATGCCAAATTGCCGAGATACGACATCGGATCAGAAAGATGCCTCTAGAAATCAAAACAAACTATAATAACCTGCAAAAATATAAATATAATTATCAATACACAACTGAAACTAAACTACGTAAGTGTCATCAAAATAACCACAAGACATAAAAAATTCTTCGATCATATACATATATCTGCAAAATCATCTTCAACAGCCTAGCAACTTGAGACCTCTATTCTTTCTCAATAGGTATCAACTCGAACTCATCTGAAGATAAGAAAAATAGCAAGCGAGTGAACCAAATACTTAGCAAAGCACAAAAACAATCAAAGGCATTGCAGTATACTTTTAAAATAAATCGAAGTAAAAAAATAGAATCATAATGCAAATACATAAGCATAAAAACACGATCGAACACATTTCTAAAACACATTTAACTTTTCATATTTATTTCGGATTCCATTAGTCCTCAAAATACATAGAAATTTCTTTATATTTAGAGATTAATGCTATAGGTCTTACTAGCTAACGGAGTAAACCAGTCAAAGAGAGGATCATGTTATTCCACACAATCTAAGGCCTACCCATATACTTCAAATTTAATGCCCCGTGGTCGGTGGTATACCTTTAATCTCGGATATATTGGGCCATAGTCCTTCTTAGCCACCAAAACTTTTCCCGTGGCCTAGGAGCAATTCTTTGATTTACTACTGTAATATCATAAAGAATGCTAGAAAATATCACCCACTGAAATAAAATTTCTTGGTCCAATTTGCATGAGATTCTGCACAAATTTATATAGTTCTTCTTTCTTGATTTTCTCACTCTGGGAGAAAATTACCAATAACAAATAACAAATTGTAGAATTTAAATTTTTTGATACAAATTTATAATTTTGTATCCTTATAGATATAGA
>JAODPA010015681.1:0-13281 GCA_025585075.1 Nepenthes mirabilis
CAGCCACTCCATGGCCATCGACTGCCCCGTCCTCACCCTCCTCCTCCCTTCTACACCCCTCAGCTTTGTCCGAGCTAGACTTCCCTCCTCTCTCGGTCGTCAACGGTCGTGGCCGCCCGAGACGATGCCGCTTTTCAAATCCGAAGAACCCCTCTGTTCCATCCGTTTCTCCTTCGTCGGTTGGATTCGGGAGTCTAGGCCCATCCTCGCCCCCCTCCAACCTATTGCGCCCCTGATGGGGTTTCGCTCGACACGATCCCGCCTACAGCGCGTATTGCCCGTGTTTGTTCGGTGAATACCCTCCCTGTGGAAGGGTTACAAGTTGATGGCTCTTTGAAGGCGTCCGTCGGTGGTGAGGCTACTGGGTGCGCACCTAATCCTTGCTGCCCTGCTAGGCCTCCTCTCATCCTGGCTGTTCCTTCCACTGGGCTGCCAAATCGGTCGGCTGTTTTCAGCCCTGTGCAGGGCTCTGGTGATCTTCTGGAGTCTTCTTCTTCTGAGACACTGCCGTGCCGTTCGGGAGAGATGCCGGCCGTGCTTCCATTGGATCACGGTGCTCCTGATTCTGCCTTAGGCAGAGTGCCTTGCCGTGCCAATACCATTGGCCCTTGTTCGTCGAATGCATCGTGGGCTTCGGTTGTCGAAAGGCGGGCTTTTGGAGGTAAGACTCCTCTCAAATTCTTTCCTCCTTGTTCTCCTGATGGTGAGAACATCATTTTATCCCCCCCTCCGGATGTCATCCAACAAGGTGAGGACCTTTGGGGCTCCACACTTGTGGGTTATTTCGATGGAAATCCCATTCATTTTAATGCAGTTAATTCAATTACTAGGAAAATTTGGAGGCGATTCGAGCTACAGCATGTAGCGGGGAACGAATCGGGTTTCTTTTTCTTCCGTTTTTCATCTAACGCAATGCTTGAAAAGAGTCTAAATAGTGGCCCGTGGTCAATTGCCGACCATTCTATTTTCCTTAAGATATGGAAGCCTGGAATGGTTTTGTCCCGTGATGAGCACAAATCATTCCCTGTTTGGATCACCATGTCCAGGATCCCGGTAGAATTTTGGACCCCTTTGGGTTTGTGTTGGATTGCTAGTGCGGTTGGAAAACCCCTCAGGTTAGACCCGGTCACAGAAAAACTAGAACGTTTGGGCTTTGCTAGAGTTTGTGTTGAATTGTGCGCCGCAGCCCCCCGGCCGGATGTGGTTAAGATCCGCACCAATGGATGTGCTGACCCTGGGGAAGATCAGCTGAGAGAAATTAAGATTGGATACCAACATTCGGCGGCGCGGAGTGCTGCCCCCATGAAGGGTGGAGGTAGGGGCCCTCCTTCTAAGGCCTCTTGGGTCCCTAAGAATAGGGTCACTCCTCGGTCCAAAAAGGAGGTTGCCTCTCCCATTAGGTCTCCAGCCAGATGTGCTACCCTTCCCGATGCTTCTTCCGCCCAGAAGGCCTTGTCTACGGACAATCCCTTCAGCATTCTTCAGGAGCCCATTCCTGATGACCTAATGGAGTCCGTTGTCCTCATCCCGCCGTCTATCCGGACCGAGGCTCCACTGGATCCCCCTCTAGATGAACCTAGCCCAATTCATTTTATCCCTCCCTCAGATGGATCTGATGAGGGGCGGTTCTCTGAGGGGGATGGGGTCCAGCTCTTGCCCACCCTTGCTCCCGTTCCTGACGGGCCCAGTACTGGATCCGAGAGTTCCAGTGATGAGGCCTCGGCCCATGATCATCCTGTCCCTAGTCTGGGGGAGGCTATAGGCCCTGTGGATTGTCCTGGCCAGTCCAGCAGTGCTAGTCCATTTGACTCTCCGAGCCTTGTGCCTGCTCCTGATAGGTCTGTCTCCAACTGCAGTGCAATTGTGACTAAGAGCAGAAGACGCAAATCTGCTAAGATGAACAGAAATGCCTGGGGGCCTAAGGAGCGGTCCCCACCTTCAGACGGTCTCTAATGATCAACACCGCTTGCTGGAATGTGAGGGGTCTCAATGGGGTTGTGAAGGCCCATGAAGTTCGCAGCCTCATTAGGTCCCACGATTGTTCCATCATTGGCCTGGTTGAGACTAAAGTTACCGAGAAAAACGCGGCCTTCATATCGGCTAGGATTAATCCTCATTGGGATTGGGCCATGAACTATTCTACTTCATCCGTTGGTAGGATTTGGGTTGGTTGGGACCCCAAGAAGGTGGCTGTTAATATTATCTCCAAGGATGATCAGGTTATCCATACCGCTGTGAATGTCCTTGACGATAACTCTCAGTGCCTTCTGTCCTTTGTTTATGGTGCTAACCTCGAGGGCCTCCGAAAGCTCCTTTGGCATTGCCTCAGGACGCATTCGGGTCTCTCGGGGAACATTCCATGGGCGGTCATGGGTGACTTTAACGCTATTCGCTCGGCGAATGAGGCCCTTGGTGGGTCCTGGCACCCTAAAAGCTCCATCGACCTTAATGACTGCCTTCGGGATTGTGATCTTGAAGATGTTTGCCACGAAGGTCAATTTTTCACCTGGAACGACGGTCGCGATCCCACCACCTGTATCTTCAGAAAATTGGACAGAGTGGTTGCTAATGGTCAGTGGTTTGATCTTTATAGAAGATCAAAAACTATCTTTCCACCGGCCAGATTATCTGACCACTCCCCGTGCATCCTTCTACCTGAGGGGTGGGTTTCTCGTAACCACGGGATCTTTAAGTTTAACAACTTCCTCACGAAATCCCCAAACTTCCTTCCGTTGGTTAAGGAAGCTTGGGAGACCGAGATTTCTGGTACCCCAATGTTTAAGTTGGTGTCCCTTCTCAAAAAGGCTAAAAGTGCACTCAAAAACCTCAATACTCAATGTGGAGATGTTCTTGAAGAGGTTCTGCGCACTAGGAAATGCCTTGAGGATATCCAATCTAAGCCCCCCCCGCACTCAGGGTCCTATGAGCTTGAACGCCGCTGTAAGGCGGAGTACTTCTCTGCTATGGCTAAGGAGGCGGCTTTCCTCCACCAAAAAGCCAAGATCAAATGGCTTAAAGAGGGCGACCAATGCACAAACTTCTTCTTTAAGACTGTGAGTGGTAACATTAATCGGAATAGGATTACGTCCCTCCTTGATAAGTCGGGCAATCCTACTAACGGGAAGGAGGATCTGCACAAGCTCATTGAGGGTCACTTCAAAAATGCCCTTGGTTCGGGTAGGTCCCATGGGTCGACGGAGGCTAATCGGATCCGCCCCTACATTCTCCATTCGGTTCCAAACTCACTTATCGGTCCTCTTGTTTGGCCGGTCAGTGAGGAGGAAATCCGCATTGCAATGTTCTCCATTGGTGATGACAGAGCTCCCGGTCCTGATGGGTTTACCTCAAAATTCTTTAAGGACTTGTGGGAGATCACTGGTCATACTGTTTATGAAGCTATCCGTGATTTTTTCAATCATGGAAAGCTCCTTAAACAGTTGAACACCACTATGATCAGCCTTATTCCTAAGGTCCAGTCCCCGCGCTCGGTCACTGACTATCGTCCAATTTCATGTTGCAACGTAATTTACAAAGTGATATCCAAAATTCTTGCTAACAGAATCAGGACTACTCTTCCTTACTTGGTTGACCGCTGCCAAACGGCCTTTGTGGCGGGGCGTCAAATCAATGATAATATCCTCTTAGCTCAGGGGCTCCTGCATAAGTACCATCTGGGCCATGGCCCGCCCAGGTGTACTATGAAGATCGACCTTAAGAAAGCCTATGACTCTGTCTATTGGGATTTCGTCATCAATATCCTGACCCTAATGGAATTCCCTCCACAAATGGTAAATTGGATCGGCCAGTGCATATCGACTCCGACGTACTCCCTCAATATCAATGGGGAAGTGGTCGGCTTCTTTAAAGGTGGCAAAGGCCTGCGTCAAGGTGATCCGCTCTCCCCCTACTTATTTGTCCTGGTTATGGAAGTCCTCAATGGCATTATTGAGGTCAAAGCAAGACGGGATAACAATTTTAAATTTCACTGGAAATGCGCTGAAACTCAAACTATTATGCTTGCCTTTGTGAACGACCTCCTCCTTTTCTCCCATGCCGATACCAAATCTACTCTAATCCTCAAGGACTGCCTCAATGAATTCCATACCATTTCTGGCCTTTCTGCTAATCCGAACAAAAGTGAAATATTCATATGTTCTAAGGATTCCTCTCTTCGCCAGGATATTGCTGCTAGTTGGGGATTCAAGTTGGGAAATCTCCCTATCCGTTACTTGGGGGTCCCCTTGATCACAACTAGGCTTTCGGTGGCTGATTGCAAATCCCTCACCAAAAGGATCACAAAGAGAATCACTTCCTGGAGGAATAGATGGCTCTCCTTTGGTGGGCGTCTGCAGCTGGTTGCCTCCATCCTTTTTTCTATCCACCTTTATTGGGCCTCCCTTTTTATTCTCCCCAAATCTGTTTTTAAGGCAATTGATCGCATTTTGCGACATTTCCTTTGGAACTGGTTCTCTGATGGCAGAGTAAATGCTAAAGTGGCTTGGAATGACGTATGTTGCCCCAAAGATGAAGGTGGTTTGGGCATAAAGAACCTGATTGATCAGAATAAGGCTCTTAACTGCAAATTTCTTTGGCGTCTCCTATCTAAAGACCCGAATTCCGCTTGGACTTCATGGATATACAAAAACAGAATCAAAGACCGGTGCATTTGGACCATTAAAGTGTCGGCATCGGCCCCTTGGAGTTGGCGCAAAATTATGAAGCTTCGGCCTTTTATGCTTGCCTACGCTGTCAAGGACATTGGGGATGGCTCTGATACTTTCCTCTGGCACGATAACTGGCACCCCCTTGGCCCTCTAAGTGAAATGAGCTCTAACCGAACTCGCCTTGTCTCGGGTCTTCATTGGGATGTGAAGGTTGACGCCATTATCAGGGACAACAGATGGAACTGGCCTAACCCTTTTGACACGGAGGTGTCCCTCCTTGCTTTGAATATGCCGAACAACCCTCCTTGCAGTATTCAAAAAGACTCCTTGAGATGGGCCGGGGCTCGCAATGGCAATTTCTCGACTAAGTCCGCATATTTTCTACTCCATCCCCCCAATCCTAAGGTGTGTTGGGCTCATCTGGTGTGGGGCCCATTCCATATTCCCTCACACGCGTTTACTTTTTGGCTCACCGTTAAGGGAAAATTGAATACCATTGACCGCCTCCATTACATCCCTAACCTATCACCCAGATGCACTCTCTGCAACACGGGTGATGAAGACCACGACCACCTGCTCTTCTCCTGCCCATTCTCTAGAACCTTATGGAATAATATCCAAAGACATGCTGGTATTCACTGGCCATACCCTGCCTGGCATCAAAATATATCCTGGGCTGCCTCCCGTTGGAAAGGAAAAAGTCTCCTGGCTATCTCTAAATGCTTGTCTCTGGCTGCCACGGTTTACATCATTTGGAAGGAGCGCAATAACCGGATTTTTCAAAAATTTCCTCCCCTTGACTCCTCTCGTCTCTTCTCTATGGTGGTCGATGTTGTGAGGCTGAAATTAATGACCATTGCGGATCCAAATAGGGCTGACCATAGGCCGACTCAGATTCGTTGGAGGCTATAAAAAAAAAAAAGAGGCCGATTCTTGACCTTTAACCTGCCTTGCCTCCCGGATGCCCTCTTTTGGAGGGTTCTTGTGTTTCCTGGTGGCACTTCTCCATGTTGTGTATGTGTATCTTGTCCCTGGTGGCAGTTTTTTTCCTGGGTTTGAGCTATTGACTTTTCCGTTCTCCCCGTATGATATTTTTGGTTTTGTTCCCTGGTCTGGCATGCTCTCATGTGGTTGAGGCTCCCGGTATTGTTTAGTTTATTTTTTTTTCGATACCTGGTTTTTTTCCGATTCTTGTGCTGCTTGTGTAGATCGGGTTATTTGCTGTTATCTCATCTCCAAAAAAAAAATGAAGTAAGTATAGGAAAAATGATGAAAGCTGGGTGAGAAAAAATGAAAAAAGATTGGAAATGTAAAATGAGGAGAATTGAACAGATGAATGCAGCTTCTGCTTCCTTTGGAGAATGGCATTCTCGCCTGTTTGTCCCCTTCCCCTCTTCTGTCTCCCCTTCCCCCCATAAAAAAAAAGTGTGTGAGTGTGTGTCTTTATTTTGGGTGGTCTGGCTCTTCTGTCGGGGCTGGTTGGCCGTTGGTTGACTGATGTTGGAATTTGGTGCTGGTTTTTAGATGAAGAATTCCTTGCAATCGATATTGTATTTGTTCTAACCGGGTGTGGTTTGGGGTCATTGATTTCGGTTCCCTTTTGGATCCGTTGGGACTGTGTTAATGCTGGTGTTTGCAATGTAGTAGTATCCAGGAATTCGGTGCTTATTTCATTGGATAGGTGTTGATCCCTGTATAGTGGTGTTTTGGTGTGTTGGAATGTTTTGCTGATACTGAATGGGGTATGAGCTGGTGATGCTTGGGCGGATTGATATCACTGGTATGGAGAGGGGTATGATGCTAAGTCATGGGTATTGCATTTCATGTTGTTTGTTGACTGTACTGAGTTAAAACCAGGGTGCCAATGGATGTCTCTGGATCCATCCGATATGCTGATTGGGTGTTCATGTAGATGGGCATGTGCATGCCCCCGGGTTATTCTGATCTGATGTGGCCTCTGCCAGAGGTAGTTGATTTTGGTGTGGAAGGATGCTGGTAAGGTTAAGGAGCTGGGCTTGGTGTGAATCAATGGTGTACCTCATTCTTCACTAAAGATGCTAATGCTGATGCTCGAGTGTCTTTGGCCTTGCTGGGCTGTAATGCAGCATTGCTCTACAGTTGTTGCTCGATTTCTGGTGGCTGGGGTTGGCAGAGTGTGCCTCCTCAGTGTTGTTGAACATGGATGCCGCTGCTCTTCGGTTCTCCCCAGTTGCCATTCTAGTGCTCCCTCGGTGGAAGCCTGGTTACTACGGGATGTTGCTTATGGGTTGAGGACTGATTCCTGCTGCCCTCTGCTTTGAAATTCAATGAATTTGGCTGCTGAAGATCTGCCAACGGTTTGGTACAACGATGTGGAAGCTATCTACTGATTGAGATCTGAGCATGTCCTTGGTTATCTATTGTGTGCTGATCAAGTAGACCCGTCTGATTTGTTGAGTTTTGATTCGTTGCCTCCCGGAGAGATGCTTTGGACTGAACTACTCATTCAAATTGCGGCTGGTTCAGGCATTGTGCTCACATCTCCTTGTGCCTTTCCAGTTGTCTATCTGAGCACTGCTGTGTGGGAGTCACGCTTCTGATGATGGTTTTGGCTATCTTTCGCCGTGAGCTGGGGCATTTTTGTTTGAAACTCCCTTTGGTCGTGTAATGCTATCCTGCTGCCGGGTTTTGAAGTGGCTGCTATCGAAGCATGGAGTGATGCCATTAGCATGATCAGTATTTGCGCTGCCTTGGTTCGATGTCCCTGCTGCTTTCTTGGTTTTGGCCCTGCTGATTCTGGAGCATGCTGCGGTCTCATGTGCTGCGTGTGTTGCTGCCGTGCTGCTGTATGCTACTGATAATGTAATTCTACTACTGCCCTTGCCGTGCTGCTGATTGCTACTGTTATTTTAATTCTGCTGCTACCCCTACCGTGCGGCTGATTGCTGCTGATAAATTAATTCTGCTGATGGCTTCTCTGGTTGTTTGCGGGCAGTGTCTGCTCTGAAATTAGTGGCATTACCTTTGCTGATCGATGCTGATTAGATGGAAACTTCTAGATTGTGCAGCTGTTGTTTGCTTGCAGCTGCTTTGTGCTCCTTGCTGTTGGAAAACTAGGATGCTATGGGTTGCCGGCAGATCCAGTTGATGTTGTTAGTTGCTGCGAGGTGATCGGATGGTTGTTCCGGTCTTCTCGGGAGTAACTTTTTTGCTTTTGATTTTGTATAATGACAGTGTTATTTTTTCGTTCTTCTGTTAGATAGTTCCTCTTAGGTTTTTTGAGGAACTCTCTATTGTACCAGCTGCTCGGGGTATGCCCTAGCGTTTTATGTTCTAACTCCAAGTCAAAAAATTTGGAGTTATAACATAATTTTTTGTAAATTTTTCTCCAATTAATCCAAAATATACACTTACTTACCAAAAAAAAAAAAGAGACCGAGCTCCATCAGTTACACAACTCGGCCACAAGATAACCAGCAGCAGCTTGGTTGGAGCAACACTGAGGAAACCTTATGGCAATTGCAGTAAGAAGAAACTGCAGTTCCAAATACCCCATCACTGCAATCCAAGGCAGTACCAAGCATTTGCAACATAAGAAGACTAATCATCCACTGCTTCAGCATCAGCTCACGATAGCAGGATGCAGCCGAAAGAAAGAATAACCGGTTCAGCACCAGTTATTCCATCAACTCCTGGTCGCAACAACATGGGACACTGCACTTCCAAGTACTAATTAGCATTTTCACCTCCAACAGATTTAATTGAATTCCCATTCATACCGCACAGGAGGAGAGGATGTTTCATGCAGAAAACCATCAGCAGCTGCCTTCCATCACAGCAAACGGAATCCGCACCATTCCACCATCAGTTACTGAAACTGGCAACAGAAGAATTCAAGTCTCCACCTGCTTCAACATCACTGCCAAAGGGATCTTCATGCCATCCGTGGGCCTTTTCAACCCCACATTGCGGCCGGCTTCATCAGCAACAGAAGAGGATACAGCAACCAAGAATTTCAACACTGGGACCAGCATGCTAACATCAGCAGCAGGGCAGTATGGACAGCAAGGAACAGCCTCGGCAGAGGCAAAGTAGCGTCGGCATCAAGAGCATATTCCTTCAGCAACAGCAAGTTAGAATTTAGCCACAACATCCATCTGCTGATAGCAGCACCCATCAGCGGCAGCATACCCCGAAAACGCAGCAGAGAAAAGTGGCATCCAGGCTGCATCAGCTTCCTCAAGAATGCAGCACCATTATCAACATCAGCAAGTAGAATTCATAACTGCATCAGCAGAGATAAAACAGCGAGCTGATTTAGTCTTCGGGACAGCATCCGGAGGGAATATCAAGCAGCCATCCGAGAATCAATGAGGCAAGCAGGTACATCAGCAAGCAGAGCCTTCAGGGACAGCACCCGGAAGAGCAACTACAACTATTTTCAAGCCATCCAAGGTTCCGCAAAGCAGCCCTCCTGCTAACATCATCCCTGATCCAGCAACTGGTCCAGCCGCAGGCCAAACCATAAAAGGGCAATCGGGCAAAGCGAGCTATGGAACCCAGTGCAACATTCCATGAAAGCAGTAGGATATCCCATGCAAATATCCATCAGAAGCTACCATTACTACACAGCAGCACACAGCAAGAACAAAGTGAAATAGACTTCGCCGAAGAAGTGGGCACATGTAATAATCATCCATCAGAAACCATTGACTACAGCATATCATTCACAAGAGGCAACACGGGGTCAGCAGCATAGAAAGGCTTTACAGCACCTCCTACTTCAGTTGCTGCTATTCAACAGCAAATTCAGCAGCAATTTGCAGCCAACAATACACTCCACCAGTAACAAGATCAGTCACCATACCCCAGCATCAAACAAAAAAGACCAAGCTCATTCATCAGTTGCTGTCATCCAACAGCTGCAGATGTTGGAGCCCACCACATTAGAAAATTGAAGTCTCGTAAGACAACAACCAAAATCACCACAGCAAAAGCCCAACTATTGAGCAGCAAAGGCTACAAAAGCAGTTCGGTTGCAGCCAGCATACCAGCTACATCAAAACAGCAAAAAGAAGGTAGAGCACTCAGCTGACCAGAGGGGCATCAGCACAATCACCTGAGTGAAGCCCCTGCTCCATGCCAATCCAAAATCAGCAATTATTATCAGCCGAAATGAAAACGACAGCATCATAGGGCCAAGGCTCCCGGAGAAGCCTTGGGTTTTTTAGGTTTTTTCTTTTTCCAAGATTTTGAGGGCTTCCAAGATTCACATTGCAGTTCCATTGCCTCCTTGACGCTTAAGAATTTCTCTGAGGAGTAATCGATGGCCCGCCCCACATAAATGTCAGCAGAGGACACACAGGGGGATTCAGACACGGATCCCACATGCTTGTTCGAATCCAGGCCATACTTTTTTATTATACGTTGGATAGAGATAGGAGTAGAATCACTATCTGTATCAGTTTCAGGGCCCGCCTTTTTGGGGATTGCAACAGGAAGGCCATTAAACTGTACAACCAGCTATGTTTTTTACCAAGTGTTTTACCGACTTGGAAAGAGAAACATAGAAAAAGGAATTTCCCTTAAACATGACACAGAAGACATAAATAACAAGATTACACAATTGGAATCGGCTATTGAGACGTAAAACCACAAACAGCCAGCAATACTGAGCAGGAGGACGCTACTTCAGCAATTCCACGTCAGGAGGCAAACCAGCCACGTCAGCATAACCGCATGAAGAGAATAAAGCTCCGGGGCCGGATGGATTTTCTGCTAAATTCTGCTAAATGCTAAATTTAGCGGAAAATTCGTCTGGCCCCGGAGCTTTATTATCATCTTTTTTTTGTAAGTAAGTATTTTGGATTAAATGGGAGAAAAAAATTACAAAATCGATGCTTTATCTCCAAGTGTTTTGACTTGGATATAAAACATAAACGCTAGGGCATGCCCCGAGCCACTTGTACATCAGAAATACATAAAAAACCTCTACGAGGACAACGTACGACAGACTCAACAGAATATGAAATCTATCTAATATATTATCAGACACATAATCAGTCGACAAGGTCAACTCAGCAAAAAAGGAACAGCGACCTTGTGTATTCCGGGCAAAGGAACGGAACAAACAAAATGCACTCCGGCAATAAAGCACTCCAGCAGATTGCACTCCGGCAAAACATGCACTCCGGATAATTGCACTCCGGCAAAAATGCTCTCCGGCAAATTTCACTCCGGCAAAATGCACTCCGACAGATTGCACACCGGAAATTACACTCCGTCAAATTGGACTCCGGCAAAATCCACTCCGACCTATGAGGAAACAACATCATCACTCAAAACCCCTCCGGGCAAAAAGCGACATATGAAGTCACCTCCTTACGAACAGTACACTCCAGCCACCAGAAAAAGAACTCCGGATCCAACAACATCACTCCGTCCAAGACACTTCGTCCAGGCATCCAAATTCACTCCCAACAAAGCCACTCCGTCCAAATCACACCGTCTAGTGCACTCCGGACCAAAGTAAAAGAATAAAGGAATAAAAGAACTCCGGCTTCCAGAAAAGCACACACTCCGTCCAAAGCCATACCGTCCACCGAAATTCCAAACATGACACACCGTCCAGAGTTACTCCGTCCTCCGTCCAAAGACACTCCGTCCTTGGAGTCACACCGTCCATGGAGATACTCCGGCATTCCAGATTAACAAGGCAACTCCAGTCGTCAAGAAACCATAAACACTCCGACAACAACAACACGCAAGCCAACTCCGGCCTTCAGGAAGCAACACTCCGGCCTTCAAGTCAACTCTGCCAAAACAACACTCCGGCCAGTACGCAAGAGAAAAGGCACTACAAACAGGGAACCGGTTCATCTTTTAAGAACATGCCGTCATATCAAATAAACAGGCTCCAACCAACCGACTTCAGCTAACGCACTCCGTCTTACAAGCACTCCATCACAAAAGCGCACTCCGTCTACCACCACAGAACCAGAACAACCTAGCTTTTCACTCTGCCATATCAAACGATAGTCTCCATCGCGCAATAACGTTCCTGGTGTAGCAATCATCACCGTTGATACTTATCTCTAATTTCCTCCGAACAGCTTCAATTATGATGTTAGCAATATGATTAGGGGTCCTGTCATTGGCCTCATCAAAAGTTCTTTGGTTACGTTCTTGCCAAATGAAGTAAACTGCAGCAGCAAGAGTGAGCCTAAAAGAGAGTAACCTGGCATTTTTGCCTCTCCAGCTACCAGACACCCACTTAATATTCCTCTTCCAATCCTAGAAGGGCCAGGAAAACCCAGCCAGAGGACAAAGAATGCTCCAGATTTCGCTGGACAAAGGGCATCCAAAAAACAGATGATCATGAGATTCTCCAAACATCTTGCAGAGGATGCACATATTAGCCAGATTCACATATTTACCCAATCTGTCAATCGTGGATAGCTTGCCAAGGATGGCCAACCAAAGAGTGAACGCATGGGAGGGAATATGAGAAGGACCCCATACAATAGATGACCAATCACATATAGCCACGGGTCCTTGGAAAAGGCGGTAAGCAGATCAGGTGGTAAAGATTCTTTTGGGATCCGCAGTCCATCTGACTAAATCATTCCTATCTGGGTCCGGGCAGTAATCTGGCATGTCGCAAATGATCTGGTCCACGTCCATATCATATGGGTTCGGCCACCTCCAATTTCCATTAACCACAATCGACACTACCTTTGAATCCAACGGCAGTCTAGTCACGGTCATCAGCCTAGAGGAAAATAAATCAGCAAGGGGGTCTTTCGGATGCCAGTTATCTAGCCATAAAAAAGTATCAATCCCATTTCCGATCCGGTGTTCGATATAAGGCCTTATAGCATGACAGAGCTTTAACAATTTCCTCCAGTACCAGGTAGTGCTAGTTGGCACCTTAATGGTCCAAATACACCTATCCTTTAATCTATTCATATACATCCATGAGACCCAGATAGATTTGTGATCCTTAGTGATAATCTTCCATAACAGATGAGCAATCACGGCCTTGTTAGAGTTCTGTAGGTTTTGAATACCCAGTCCACCTTCAGATCTAGATTTGCAGACCTGCTCCCACGCCACTTTAGCAGTTGTTCCCCCGGTAATGGATCCGTGCCATAAGAAACGGCAAATATATCCCTCCATGATTTTCATAATAGATTTGGGAATAATAAATAGAGAGGCCCAGTAGAGATGTATCGATGAAAGGATAGACCGAACCAATTGAAGTCTGCCCCCAAAAGACAGAAGTTTGTTAGTCTAGGAGTTTATACGCTGCCTAACACGATCAATCAGTTCCTTACAATCAGCCACCGACAGCCGCGAAGTAATGAGGGGAACCCCCAAGTACTTGACAGGGAGCTTCCCCAACTTGAACCCAATAATGTCCTGTAGCTCGCGGACAAGTCTATCATCAGTAGAGCAGATAAGTAATTTTCTTTTGTTTTTGTTCGTGGAAAGCCCAGAGACTCCTTGGAATTCATCAAGGCACTCTTCGTTCTGCTCTACTGATTTGAAAATCTGCCCTCCCTGCCTCCATCCTTCCCTGCCGGTGCCCATGGCGCCGGTCAACTCCTCCCCCCCTCATCTCCACGATTGCCTATCC
>JAODPA010015692.1:0-13280 GCA_025585075.1 Nepenthes mirabilis
CCTTTTTCCTCAGAGCTATTACCGTTCCTTCCCGGGTCAAAATATTCCTCACCCTTTCCTACCAAAGGATGAAATTATTTTGCCCATTGAACTGCTCTACCATGAACGTCTCATTCTTCGCCGACGATGCCATCCAACCGACGGTTCACGAACCAGTCTCTGATACCACTGTTGGGACAACCGGACGCTCGGACAGAATGTTTTCCAAAACGCAATGACCGAGGGGACAAATCACTTGGACACGGAGGGACAGCACTCGGACGGACGACCAATAAGGAAAGAGAAACACACCAAATTTAACGTGGAAACCCTTCTAGAACCGAAGGAAAAAACCACGGGAGTAGAGGTAACAGCAAATCCACTATGTGAAATAGGTTACAAGCAACCTCCAAGAGGGAGTATCTGCTATACACCCAAGAAGATAAAAGAGGAAAACACTCCTGAGCTAACCGAGAAAAGTACACTCCTTTTCTCTTCACTCTATTTTTCTCTTTCTCCCTTCTCTCACCGGTGGTGCACTCCTCTCTTCTCCTTCACAAAGTCCTTTTGCCTTTACATGCACTCACTTGCACCAGCTCTCACAAGCTCTCTTCAGTTCAAGCTTTCTCTCAAGCTCACTCTCAATCTCACGTAGCCTATATATAATACCAGGGGGGCCACGTGGCCGACCGTCCAACCACCCTACTGCCGGTAGGGTGGCAGGGCTACACCCCCTTTGGCCTGCCATGGCCGCCGCACGCCTCCTGCGTGCCAGAATGGCAGGCCGCCACCTTGGAAGTTGAAGCCGCCCAGATGTCCAATCGAAGTGGGTCAACTGTCCACCTGCAACACGCCGCTGCAGTAGGCCTACGTGAGAGAGAAAGTCAATGCCTAGGCTCCAGCGTCCTCGTCCATGTCCTCCGCTCGGACATGCTACCTTTGAGTAGTCATCGCCCAATTCATCCAGCTGCCCCCGAGGACACACGTTTTCGAATTTTTCCAAACGTCCTCGTCCATGTCAACCTCTCGGACATGAACCTCTGAGGAGTCCTTATCCGTTTGTATCCACTGGTCCGCAGACACAAACTCCACAAGAGAGTGACCCCAACACGGAGTGGTGTTAATGGTTGTACACTCATCTGGTAGAGTATCTGACTTTGTCTCATTTAGTTGTCTCTGTCTAACTTCCGTTTTTCTCTTTCTCTTCTTTGAGAGAGAGGCTTCTTTTATAGCGAGAGACACCATTTGGCTAGCAGGCCTCCGAATCAATGCGTGGGCATAGTACCTCTTCGTCGATGAGGGGCATTACTTGATATGTAATGACTACCTCAATTTAATAGGAAGACCGCCTGGCTTCTAGTTATTAGATCGATATAGCAACTGTTTGAGGCAACTCATTAAGTAGGATATTATGATCCTTTAATCTCCGCTGATAAGCTCATTAAGCAAGTTATGTCCTTTAATTCGTGTGCTATGACATTCGTCTGATGGGCTCTGTAGTATCTTCTGTTTAGCTGTCGATGCTTGAACCTCTTATCCACTTGTGCATTGGGCCAATCCATACTTTGGCCATATTCATCATCATCATTATTAACCATCTATGATTTCTTTAAAATATATATTAATTTTTTATTTAATTATTTTAACAAAACTAAAAAATATGGATTAACAAATAATCCAATGGCCCATTTTGTGGCCATATTTTATGCATTTGGTGCCTGATCGCCACTCACCTGGTCTAAGAAATAATCCAATGGATTAAGAAACAAAATCGTTATCACCATTCACACTTCATACATATTGCGCCTTCTCCCTCGACTCAATTGCTGTCTCCAAAGTTACAATGATGACTCATCACTATCTCTCGAAGGAGATGGAAAACCCGAAGGCTGGTCTCTTGAACGTGACGATGACCCATCCCTCTCACCTGAAGGTGAAGGCAACGATGTTGGCGTCGGTAAAGACAGCAACCCATCACTCTCTCCCTAAGGAGACAATAAAGATGGCGGCAATAGCGAACCCGAAGACCTCTCTCTCGAAGTTAACAGTGTAGGCTTCGAAATTGTGAAAGGCCTAGTTTCTCAAATTTGGTTACTTTCATTTTAACAAGTTAAAGATTATTTGTTCAATGATTTCATAAATATTTTTATGATATATACTGAGGTTTTTTGTTAGATTTTTCGTAGCAATAAAATAGTTTGGCTAGTGTAAATTTATCTCTTGGGATGAGGCATTTTGTCTATTATAAAAAGTTCTGTTGCGTCTCAAGGATTTGGATTATTGTATGATTTAGGGAGCCTCCTTGTCATGTTTAGTTGTATGAACAATGGGTCCTGTCTTTATAACTCTAAATTTAGATCCTACACATCACAACAAAACAAATAAGAGATAATAGGTATACGATACTCACTCTCTAGTATATCCTCTGATACTCAAATTTAAAAATTTTCTACTTAAATAAAAAAAATGCAATGAAACATAAGTGAGTATATAGAAATGATAGGAAAGAGTGTCTGTATGGAGGGTAATACTCCTTTTGGTACACTCATTTGGTAGAGTGACTTTAGTTTATGCACTCGTCAAGGTGAGTGTCTTTTGAATTTATGCAGTCAGTTGGTGGTGTGCCTTTTTTCTTCCTATACTTGTCTGACTTTGCTCTTTTTTTCCTTGTCTCTAGGCTTTATTGGTGAGCGCCTAGAATCAATGTGTGGGCATGTGCCGATTTGTTTCAATGGTGAGGGGTGTTAACCATAAGTATAACGACTGCCTCAATTTAATAACAAAATTGACTGGCTACCAGCTAGTGGATTGTCCTAGTCGTTGCATGTATCTGGCCTTTAAGTGACTTATTATGATCCCTTAATGCTTCACTGTTCAGGTCATGTCCCTCGAATGCTTCATGGGCTCTAAGGCATTTTTTGGATTGTTATCATTTGTGCCTTTTATCTATCTATACATTAGGCCACCCTGGTTCTAACTATACTCATCACTAGTCTCCCATATTGGGTGGTTTGAATGTCAACTCCCAATATATCATTAATGGGACATTAGCTACAAATTCTTCAATGAGTGTTTATTCCTTAGATATTTTATTGATTTAGGGTCTTGTTTGTCCTAATTTGATTCTCTACCATCAAATCTATGATTCAATATCTCCCTAGCTTGAATACCCTTTGATCACTCCTCTTAGTTATGAATTGTGGAGCTCTCTTTGCTTTACATCATGAGGAGTCATTTGTCTTGCCCGATGGTATGACTATTCTGAGCCAGCATAGAGCTTTTGCAGCCACAAGCTGGAGTCGATGCGAGTTTTCTTTCAGCTTTTAAGGTAGAGATCCAAGGATACGCTTGAAGATTGTCTTAGTTACCCTTTTTTATATGGAAAATCACCTTGGTTTTTTTCTTTTATGTCCATCCCAAAATTGGGCTTGCATGCTATAACAGTGCCCTTTTCTTATTAACCCTCATGGCTTGCCGGTATGAGTGGATGTCTTTCTTTTCATTCTCTTCATTCTTATAGGTCCTCTGGCACAATTTGTGTCCAAGTATTTAGAAAGAAGATGATATTTTTATTTAGGTTGTCGTTCTGTGTCTTCTTTATTCTCTTCCAAATTGTACTTTTGCTATTATAAGCTTGTATATTGTGAAAGGAATCAATGAATAGAACTATCCAAATATTGTTCTTTTTCTTTGCATGGCTCAAATACTCTCACGTCCTTTGAATAGTTGAAGCATTTGAATGTTATTTTTCGCCGTTCAATGTTTGAAAATCTGATAACTCAAACTCTGGACAATTCAGTCTTCTAACAATCTAACGTATGATAATTTACTTCGAACGCTCAGTTTGTGCATCCATAAATCAATCAAATCAACTTTAGTTAGAGTGATGTCAGGGCCACCAGATGCCAATTTATTACTTTGAGAAACGATATGTCAGGGCATCATAACCTATGTAGTGTTGTAGATGTGCTGATCTCGGAATTAGAATGGCCTGCTATCTACCTGCTACGCTGGGAGGTGTTGCGTCAAGTGATTATTATTGTCACAGCAAAATAGGCGTGCCGCAACACACTCTGATGTGGTCACGTGTCTCATCCATAATAGCAGTGCGCCTCTTCAGTGCCCTCAAACAATGCTATTTTTGGACCAAACTATTGACTATTTAAATTCTGCCGCTCTTTTATTTCTACATTTGTTTGAATTTCGCATTTCTCAGTCCTAATGTACTCTTTTCTTCTTGCTTCCATGGCTCCTCGTTTAACTACTTAGGGCATCTCTATGATTCGATCCGTCCTCACCTATGATGATGTGGATGATATTTATAATAGGTATAATCTCCCTATCAGCATTCCATACCGGGTGCCTTTGCCTAATGATAGAACTTACTCTCCTTGGCTTGACTTCATTACCATTTATGAAGCCCAAAGGAAGGAAGGCCTTTGCATTCCCTTTGCCAATGAATTGTATGAGATTCTAGAGGCTCTTCAGATTCTTGTGGCACGCCTCCATCCTAATACCATTAGATATTTGATTTCTTTGTATGTCTTCCTTCGTCATTAGAAGCTTTTCTTGGACACCAAGACTATCAAAGTTGCTTTTTGGTTCAATTAGGAGGTGACTAGATTTCATTTATCTCCCGCAAAAAGTATAAAATTAGTGGGGGAAACGAGATTCCATAAAGGGCTACAAGGACCGATATTTTTATATTGCGGTCCCTTCCGACTGAACTCTCTCCAACAAATAGAGTAAGGAGAATTCCGTTTACTCTAGAGATATCATAGAGATTGAGTCTCATGTGGCTCGACCCTTGATAGAACTGATTGACAAGGATGTTGTCTCATTTCGAAGGATGAATAATATTTTGACTCGGTAGGCTTTCACTAATGACGGCCGGTAAGTCAGAATGGAAGGAGAGGATATTGCTGTCATACCCTTTCGTTAGCCCAACAGAAAACTGAGAGAGCTTTTCATCTAGGACTCTCCCAATAGGGCAAACCACAGGGAAGGTCCCATCTTATCTTCCTCGAGCAACAAGGTCATCGATGAAGTTTGTGATGAGATGACCGCTTAGCATACCGGTGAGTCATCTTAGAGTCTAGGTTCTACTCATTCTTCACCAGATCGCCCAGTTTTTGAAGGGTCACCCAAATTTATTGTTGATGATATGGCTTCATTAGCCACTGGTTCAAGAATGAATAACCTCGTCACTAGCAAATCGAATGAACTGTTCGATACTCTATTTGTAGCTGAATATGGGGCCCTAGTTTTTATTAATCTCTCACCCAATGAACCTGTTGCTACGCCTCCTATTGCTTTTGTTGATGAGTCTATTAATAATGGTCGGGTGGAAGAAGAGATTGATAATAATCCAAAGGCTGCGGGGGAGATTTCTCATGCTAATGTTCCAACACCTAAATAACTAAAGGACTTGGGTGCTTTTTCTCCTCTCCTGGGTTCAAAGTCCCTCTTCAATGTCACACTTTCCCTCTTGTGTGCTGGAGGACACCTTCCATCTATGGTTTTGGAGCTTCTCTTGGTCCATCTTTCCAGGAGAGTTTGTTTTCCATTGAGGTATCACTCATCGTGGAGCCCTTTGTGATTGACTTTTTCACTTTGCTTGACAGTTACAGGAGCTAGTTCGTTTGATCGCGGATGGGTAATACCAACGAGATGCTGAGATTTTGTGTTTGTCTTAAACATTTGCCGACCCTACTGATCTCAGGGAGATGGAGATTCGGGTTGATACTGCTATTGTTGAAGCCTAGCAGAGTCGAGATCGGGCCACTTTCCTAGACAAAGCGTTGTCCAAGTGGCTGGCAAGATCCTAAGAGCTTTCAGATGAAAAATCTCTAGCTCTGGATTTGATCGCCTCATTTGAGGACAATCTCTAGGAGGTTGAGCAGCGATACCGATTTTCAAGACAAGTGTGCTCGATTGGAAGGAGAGTTAAGGATATGCCTCTGACTTGAAGGGGTTGGACCTACACTAGATGACAAATTTCAGGATAGATTCCATTGCTGTAGGCGGATCGTGTCCTTGGTTACTCATGAGTTTCCACTAGGCTACCTTAATCCAAAAAATTTCGAAGCTTCATGTCATTCAAACTTGAAGGATTTCTCTAAACCAAGTTGGGATCCATCGCCATGATCTCTAAGGGGCTCTCTACTATAAAATAATCGTGATGTTCAAGTGTAGGGGAAATGGTAGTGCCATTGTAAACCTTCCCTTAGATGCTTAGGCTCTCCGTGTCATAAATATTTATTCATTAATAAATCAACTAGAAATTTTCAGTCATTGTCACTAATTTTTTTGTATGTTGAATCTTTTGTTCAACATGTTCTTCGTTTGCTGACTAAGTGTGGTGGCTATTTTCACTGAGCTTGGTCGGATTCTAGTCAGTCGACCATATTTATTTGATAGTGCTTAATCCTGTGAGAGGACGTCGTGGCACTTTTTTTCATTGGATGGTACTCTTTCCTGTGAGAGGATATTGTAGCACTCTTTTTGTTTGATAGTGCTCTTTCCTATGAGAGGACGTTATAACACTCATGCTAGGAAAGCCTCTTGCTGGCCGACTAGGTGTGGTTGCCAAAGTCTCTAGGCTATGTCGAAGCCTAATATGTCAATCTCATTTGACTAATGATGCTTATTCCTATGAGAGGATGTCATTGTACTCATGCATTGGGCCCTAGTCCGTTGGCCATCTTCGACTAATGGTGCTCTTTCCTGTGGGAAGACATCGTAGCACGAATATTGAGAAAGCTTCCTAAGTTTTCTTTTGTTTTGACCTCTTTAGGAGGGGTAAGAATTCTATCCACAAGGCCCTCAGGTCTTTTTATGATAGTTTACATCCAACCTCATTTGAACCACTCTGTTATCTTGACCAAGGTTTTGACCGTATTTTTAGCAAGTTGATTCAATAGGTGAGGTTTCTCCTGACTTAGTGTTAATCCCGGTCATTTGTATTCATACAATGTCACACAAGTATATAAATGAACAATCAATGTAATAAATGCATAGCAATATTATTAATTTCAATATGAGTACATTATATATGCATTCCATGTACCATATATAGAACTTACCTTTATCTGATGGAGGTTTATTAGTAGTATTTTTTTGAGATGGATGACATTCCATATCCTCAGGACCAATTTTTTGTTTTGAGTGCAAAGTTTATACACACCGTTTTAAAGAATTGTTGAGATTAGGAATGGTTCCTTCGAATTAGGGGACATTTAATTATTGTCGATGATTTTGTTAGTAGCCTCTATGCTTCTCAAAACTAGGTCCCCCATCTCAAATTAGCAAGATTTCATCTTTTTATTATAGTACCAAGCGACTCATTACTGGCAAGCCACTGTCCACAACCTTACCGTATCTTAGGCTTCCTTAAGCTGGTCGATGTACTCTCTCAGAAGTTAAGAGTTGTTATGTGGGTTAAATCTTTTAACTCGAAAACTTGGTAGTCCGATTTCTATCAGAATGACTACGTCTAACCCGTAATACAAATTAAATGGCATTTCTCATGTTGGTTCCCTGGGGGTCGTCCGATAGGACCACAGTATGGAGGGCAGCTCGTCTACCCAAGAGCCCATTGCATTTTTTAGCTTTGTTTTTAACCTGTGTTGCAAGGTTTGGTATATCACTTCTACTTGCCCATTTATTTGCGAATAGGTAGTAGAAGTATGAACTAGCCTGATTCACAAACTCGTGCAGTAATTGGTAAATCTCTTACCAATGAATTGGGTTCCATTATTGGTCACTATGACCTCAAAAATCCCAAACCTACAAATAATGTTCTGCCAAATGAACTATGGCATGTTTTGTTTTGTTATCCTTGGCAATGGGGAGGCCTCCACCTATTTTGTGAAATAGTTTATGGCAATTATGATAAATTTTCTCTGACCTGATGTAATGATTAATGGGCCTAATATGTTAAGTTCTCACTGAGCGAATGGCCAATGTGACAGTAGGGTTTGGAGCTGTGTGCAGTTGATGAGGGATATTGTCGTGGATCTAATAATTTTCGTATTTTTTTACAAATTTCATAACATCTCTCTTTATTGTGGGCTAGTAGTAGCCCTGCTACATGACTTTGAACGCTGAGTTCTTACCCTCACATGTGATCTGCAAATTTCAAGATGCAGTACACTCAACAAGTAGAAAGCTTTTATTGGTGTCAAACACCGTATGTAGGGAATGGAGTACCCCTTCAATACAGTTTCCCATCCATGAGGGTGTACCAACCTGCTGTCCTTTTTATGCACCTAGCATTTTTTCGATTTTTCGGTAGAAGGTCTTCTTCTAGGTATCTTCTATACAGATTCATTTAGGTATTGCTATCCGAGATCTAAAACATCTCTTCTTTTAGGACTTCTATGCTTGAGAAAGTGAAAATTTTCCTCATCTTTCTGGTATATTACTCAAGATTTCCAATTGCTGCCTTTTTCACCAACTGATCTGCCTTCTAGTTGTCTTCTATCAGGATGTGGCGTATTTTCACTTTATCAAACGACTCAATCAGACCCTTTACTTTAGCAAGATATTTTGCGAGCAATGAAATAAGTGCTTCAAAATTTTCGGTGACTTAGTTGACGATCAGTTTTAAGTCACTGTGAATAATCAAGCTTCTTGCTAAACATTCTTTCGCTAGCATGCGCCCGACCAATAAGGTTTCATATTCAACTTCTCTAACCTAAGTGTCATCAAATATTTCATCAAAATCTAAGTTTCATCAAATATTTCATCTCTGACCTATATGAAATTCTTAGGACCACGCCTAACCTATTTCCTAATTGGCATGATAACCCATTCATGTGCAAGATTCAGGCTGGAGCCTCTTCTTGATGACGAGTGTTCTCAAACTTCTCAAGATTATTTGGAATCGAGGTTGTCGTTTCGATTATAAATCTATGAGGGCTTGACCTTTTATGGTTAGCTATGCTTGATATGTTTTGTCAAACTTGCCTAAATCAATTTCCATTCAATTAGTCAGCTGGATGCTTTGGGTTTCTATAAGATCCCCTTTAGCATCTGATCAGTGAGGACGATAACCTTGTGAGTTTGAAAGTACCGCTAATCTTTGTGGCTGAGTGGACTAACACTAGGGTGATCCTTTTGGAATACGAATAACGCGTCTCGGTATCTGTTAGAATTATGTTGATATATTAGACCGGTCGTTACACCTTAGATGCTTGCCTGACCAGAACCAAGCTTAGCACCATGTCGAATATAGCCAAATAGAGAAATAGTTCCTCACCTTCTTTCGAATAAGACAAGAGTGGAGGATCGGTAAGGTATTCTTTTAATTCTTGGATGGCTGATTGACAATCTTTCATCTATTAGAAACCATTTACCTTGATTCCTCTTAGTGCCTTGAACAAGGAAAGATATTTCTCTATTTCTTGTTGCTGGAAGTCTTCTCTGAGTGGTTTGAAGCTTTATTTTTATGTGGTCTCATTGATACCATAATGACAACTTTGAACGCTATCCGATTGCATAGTTGCTCTTGTTGCCCTAACTAATTGTTATTGGCACTCCCGAAGGCATGCCATGGATCTCTCAGAAACTTGTTGAGATACCCTTTTTGGATGTGGGTCTCAATTTCTTTTTATAGAGTCCAATAGTCCTCAGTATTATGACTCGAAAAGCGGTTGTAGAAATAGTAATTGGACTAATATCCTCCTTTCGGATTATTGTGCGGTTTGAGCCACTCCATAACTTCTCGTTCCATATCTACATAAGGGCTTTTATCTAAGTGTCATTCAATGGGGTTAGGTGTAAAGGCCTATACTCCCTTCTGGTGATTGGTTCCATCCTTGGTTGTTTGTTTGGATCTCGGGCAGTAGAATTGTCTCTATTCATCTTCTTCCCGCTTGTAGATCCCGAGTGGTGGTCTGCATGCTTTGACTTCTTCACTTCATTGGCCTTTTCATTGGTGATGTACATGCTAGTGATGGTCTCTGCCTCAAGAAAGGTCTTAAACTCTTACAGAACCCAATATTTAAAGAATTTACCCGACTGCATGGTCGTCATGAAGGAATTTAGCTTCACCTCGTCGATTAGCTTTAATATCCTTCGAGCCTCAACATTAAACTAGGCTAAGAAGCACTTCAAACTCTTGTTTGGCCCTTATTGGATACGGATAAGGTGTCATGACTACTTTTCTTTCATTCGGCTAGGTGCGAATTGTGAGAGAAAAATGTCAACCAACTCCTAGAATATTTGGATTGAATTTGGTTGCATCCAGTAAAACCAAATTTGGGTATCTCCTTTAAGGGTCAACAATAAGTTGAGACACAAGGCCGGATCATCTAGGCCCTGGAATCCAAGTAAGGTACAGAAGTGATTTATATAGTTAATGATATCAAAACTTTCGTTATAGGGCTCTAGGGTCTCATTTTGAACTTGTGAGGGAGTAAATGCCTTAATCTCCCTCATGAATAGTGACCTGCTTAGGCCAGTCGAGTATCTGTTTCCCACAGACATTTTATATTGGTTGCCTAGATCAGTATTTTGCACTTGGTGTCCAGTTTGGCTGCCAGCGTCTCTGCATTTATATTGGTTGCCAAGTGAGTATTTTCATAGCTACCCTCTGTCGAGTCGTCTCTGTGTGAAATGACATACTTGGATGGTACGCTTGTTTGGGACCTGGTGTTAGTCATATTCCTACTTTTCGATTAGGTGGCTAGATTTTTTGTTTCCCATAGTGGTGCTAATGATACGTTTGAGGGTCCTAATTATTGTAAGAATTAGGAAGCCACATTGTTACGTTTGGTTGCACGAATAACAATGGGTTTGGTCTTTATAATTCTGAATTTAGATTCTACATACTATAAGAAAATAAATAAGAAATAAGAGATATATAAGACTTGCTCTTTGATATATTTTATAACGGTCAAGTTAGAAATCTTTCTACTTGGATAAGAAAGATGTAAGAAAATATTTGCGAATATTTAAAAAGGATGGGGAAGAGTGTTCGTATGAAAAATAATACTCCTTTTGGTGCACTTATTTGGTAGAGTGGCTTCAGTTTATACAGTCGTCGTGTGAATATCTTTTAAATTTGTATAGTTAGCTGGTGAAATATCTTTTTTCCTCTTATAGTCATTGTTTGACCTTGTTCTTTTTTTTTCCTTCTCTCTAGGAGAGAGGGTTGCATTTATAGCGAGAGACATCACTTTGTTGGTTAGCACCTAGAATTAATGTGTGGACATATGCCACTTCGTTTCAGCGGTGATGGGCATTACCCACAAGTATAACGAATGCCTCAATTCAATAACTAGACCATCTGACTACCAATTAATGGATCGACTTAGTCATAATCTGTATCTAGTCTTTAAGCAACTCATTATGACCATTTATTACTTAACTATTCAGATCATATCCCTTGATTTATGTATTGTACCATTTGCTTGATAGACTCGGAGGCATCTTCTTTTGGATTATCATCATTTAGGCTTCTTAACCATCTGCACATTGAGCAAGCCCAATTCTGACCGTACCCATCAAATTCTAGTTTGGAATATGTTTAAAAATAGATCATGTGACATAATGGCACACTATGCATCTGGTCTATTCTTTTTGGATGGATTTCCAAGAACAATGAAAAAGAAAAAATTGTCTTGATAGGGCCGAAATTTTCAGTGACGGCAGTGAAGTATTTGATTTCTTAAATATCAATGTTGAAAAATCTTAAATAAATTATTCTGATTCTATACATCAAGAAGTGTAGAAGAATTAAAAGCTGCAATATTTGAAGTAGTCATGGCTCATGAAAAATGAAAAGTGAGAAATTGAATTTAGAGAAGTTCTAAAGTAAAAATAATGTGCCAAAGTGTGGGGAAGACGTGATGACCTTAAACATATAAAAAAAAAGAGAGAGAGAAGTAATATCCGAAGCATGTTATATCAAGATAACAATAAGTACTATGGCTCTTCGAAATTGAAAAAAGAAAAAGGAAAACTAAATCACCACTATTTGGAATGAAAAATTAAAATCAAGATCACAGAAATATACATCTGAATTCTCTGATACTATATTAGAATTTGGAGGTATTTTACATTCAAAAATATCTGTGCAAAAGAGTGAGGAAGAGATGATTCAAGTTAAGATAATGTTCCTGTCATGAATAACCAAACATGATGCTATATGATTCTGGACTTCAGTGGGCAGAACAAAATATTGTAAAACTGCTCAACAATGGCAGAGCATGATTTGATGCACGAATGAACGATGAGAAACAAAACAAAAGTCTTCTAGAAGCAAAACATCAGTTCACGAACAAAATATTAGAAAAAAGATGTAGAAGCACTATGTAAATAGTCAGCTCATAAAGCTATTTGTGTATTATAAATTCAAGAACTTATTTATAATGAAAAGGATCAACTACTTATATAGTAGTTACCAAATAATTACAACCATTGGATAAGTTACTAAGTAAACAAAACCTATTCTTATATAGAAAACACAAATGTGTATTTAAACTAAAATGATATTTGTATAGTAACCTGAAACATAAGAAAAAGAAATTGTGCTTCTTCTGATCTGAATCCGATTGCTCATGTTGTCAACCAATCAAATCTTGTCGTATATATTGTTTGGATCGTTTGCTGAAGTTACTTCTTGATCTGTTACTTGAATAACAGATTCTCTGTGAATCCGATATGAAGATGAAATATGCTACACTGCTATAGTAGTGATGTTTTAATTGATGACAACGGCTTCTATTGCTGTGAAGATAATCTGCTGAATTGCTGAACTTCAAAAAGCCGAGGCACGTGTACTTGCCGATTCATCTAGCTGAACTGATGCTGAAAACCCATTGTAATGCCTGATTATTCATGCATGGTTTATATCATCAATATTATATATATTGGATTAATGTGATAAATAATTATATAGTAGAAAAATTGAAAAAAATTTAAAATTGAGAGTATCTAGTCCAACACCTGAATGACACTTATCTTCACCATTATGCATGTTTGAGGTAAAAACTATGTGCCTGATTGGCGCCTATGAGGTGCTTATGCATGATCTAGATAGATCATATAACACCTAAAATATGCCTATTAAAGTGCTTATGTGTGGTTGTGGTAGTATATTAGTACTTAATGCGTGCCTCATATGGTATTCATGCACACTCCTATGTTATGGGTGGCGCTTAATGCACGCTTTCTAATGCTTATGTGCCAATTTGAGTATTAAAGGGTCTTTGCTGATTTTTTTCGACATTTCGTGTAGGAAAAGGAAGAAAAGAGAAAGAAAGAGGGAAGAGAAAAAGGGAAAAGAAGAAAGA
>JAODPA010015703.1:0-13280 GCA_025585075.1 Nepenthes mirabilis
TATCTAAAATATCCTCAAAATTCAATTATTGCTAAATATTCAAATCAAATACCAAGTAAATTTCACTTACAACTATATTTATAAAATACAGATAATGAATACGTTTATCCAGTGAATAAAATTAAAAACCTAGAACCAGCGATAAATCAAATAGATTCACATGTAAACATACAACACATTCGATCAGATACTAAGTTTTTTAGAATATTAACATTTCATTCACCCAATTATTTTCTATATTTGAACAAAAGAACTTTCTGCATATCTAAAAACCAAAATGATTTAATTCATCATCTTGTTTATCAAAATATGCATATTATTTTACGTAAAGACATAAAAGATTTTACTTCTGTACAATGGCAAATGTATTTTGACATAGGACAAGTTATGACATCACATATTTTTGATATTTTAATAAAAGAATTTTTACAGGAAGCTATGTCTTCTAAAGGAAAAGAGAAGGACACCCCATCTCCTTATACTCTAGTAAAGCAAACATCAAAACAAACCGTCCATGATTATGCAATGTCTAAACCATAGATTCTACCAACCTTTTTTTTTTGGTAAGTAAGAATTTTGGATTAATGGGAGAAAAAATTACAAAATTTATGTTTTAACTCCAAGTATTTTGACTTGGATTAAAAACATAAAATGTTAGGGCATACCCCGAGAAAACGGTACAACATATAATACCTAAAAAGCCTCTAAGAGGACAAAGTACAACAGAAAAACAAAATCTGAATTCTGATATAACACAAAGCAGACACACAATCATTAACAGTGCTTGAGCATCATGCAGTGCAGCCATCCATAATGATTCTGGTAATTGCCACAAAGGGCAGCCACCAAGCAGCCTGCCAAACCCCTCCAAACCGGCAAACGGCAAGCGCAAACATTCCACGTCAGCAAGGGAATAACCCCATATCATCAACATACTGGGAAATGGAACGACCAAAGCCGATTTAACCACCGCAGCAGAAGATGGATTCCATTCCGGGCAGGCCACTTCAAACAGAACCGGGATCCAAGAGAGCAGAAACCGGAATGCTCAATTTTCCTTGCCAGCAAAACAATACCGGCAAAAGAGCCTGTGCAAACCGGTTTGCACATCCAAGCTTTACGGCACACCGGCAGACACAGAAAGGCAGTTTCATCATCAGGAAAGAATTCCAAACCCGCAATGAAGCCTATCCGGCAAATCAAGACAGCAACAAGATCAAAATAACGATCAATCACTTCATCCAGTAGCCCTCCAAGGCCAACCAGGCTCCATTCGTTGTCAACTGAATCCAACTACCTCAGTCCATAGCACTCCTGCTTCAGCAAACCGATTTTGGCAGCAGAACCAGTGTAGAGCAACTCAGCCTTATTAGCAAAAGATGTGGGACATTCAAGAGCAGCCCACATCAGCCCACGATGGTCCAGCAGCCATGCCATCATTAGCCCCAACCCAAAAAAACCACACGGCAGTTGCAGAACTGCCAACATGGATTGAGCAACTAAACCTTCCAGGCACACAGTGCCAGGGAATTCCTCACTTCAGGCATCAGCAAGCAGGAGGACCCCCCACCGCAGCAGAGTCAGTTTCACCCAGTAGCAGTAACAGACTGGCATTAATAGCCAGACAACAGCAACACAATCTCACCACAATTAAGCAGCAAACATACAGGCCCCATCTTAACAAAAAGGAAAATTAGTCACCAAAAGGTGCCTCATCCAGCAGCTCATCCCTCAGCCGAAATGTCCCAGACCAGATGCACATGGGCTCCCCCAACCCATTCAATAAATGATACATTCAGCCACAGAGCATTCAGAGCTGCACCAGAGGACATTCGGCAACCTCAGCTCCTTTGAGATGAGACAGCAGCCCACTGAAAAAAGCTGGTGCAAGATTACAACAGCAACAAACTGGCAGTGTACACCAGACCAAAGCAATCTATTGGACTGCAACAATGGCAACTGGACAGGCCAAGCCTAATCCATCACCCAAAGAGGTTCACCAGCATCCGACCAAAGCCTCGCCAACTCAACCGCATACCACCAAAGAGATCCAATTCCAAGCAGCACGAGCCCCCAACCCGTCTCCCTGGAAAGAAGCTCAAAGGCAGAGGCGCCATAGAGTCGGCATGACAACACAGTCAATTGCGGCAGAACCAGAGAGCTTCAAAAGAGCCCAATCAAGCTTCAAACAGCTTCACCAAAATCCAAGATCCAGTTGACTAGATAAAAATCAGGAAGCCAGAGGAAGCAGCTCCCGAAGCCACACATCTGAGAGAGACCAGCATTCGCAGAAAGATCAAAGGCATCCAACAGGTCACACGGCCGGCACTTCAGAGCCACTGCCAAGCTTCACCAAACCAGCACATCACGGCATCCCCCAAAACCGTCCACCAGAATGGGAACGCCCAGGCAACGGCACCTCAGAGCCAGCACCCAGACCTTCGAAAGCCCATCCCAATCTGAAAGGTCGAGACGAAACAAAAGCTAACCCCAGGCGCAAACTGGGGATAACAAGAAGCGAACTGGAGAGAGATGCGAGGGCTCAAAGGACGAGCACCATCGCACTCTCAGAGGCCATAGGACCCCAGCCACAAAATCTTCAACCGAAGGAAAGTCTTCGCCCCAAATCAGGAGGCGAGAAGAGAAATCCAACCTCACAGGAACTTCAAAAGTTTCGATGGCGCCGAGACCGACGACCCAGAGAATGGAAACGGAAGGGTGAAGACGGAAAGCCGGGTGAGGGTGGGGGGCCGGGCAAGCATCCGGGAGGCTGGCCATGGTAGGCATCGGAGCCGCCGGCACCCAAGACGGAACCGCTGAGGACGACGCCGGGCAGATTCAAAACTCAAATTTGAATTTTGAAAAGAAGAGAGAAGCGAGAGCTTCTCTCTCTACAGAGCTTCTCACTGTATAGCTGGCTATTGGCTTAGATTCTACCAAATTTTGTCATAGATTCTACCAACCGCCAATAGATATTCAACCTTACGTGAATTTTCACCACTTAGTTTCAAAGAATCTGTCACTCCTAGTTTCTCGTCTACTCATCCAACTCCTACTTCGAATGATAACCATTATATCACTAAACCACTTAAACTTCATGTTGTTCTTACCTCTTATTATCAAAAACCATTACTAAATGAGCTCCTTACCTTGACAAACAAAATGTTTTATCCTAATTGTCTATACCAAACTACGGATGTGTCTAAAATCCAACAGTACTATGAATTAATCTATTCGACAAAACCTGTCCAAAACCATTACTAATATGGTTTACAGAATGGTGTATTTACTTTGGAGCATTACCAGTTCTTTATCCAAGTGGTGTTAACAATGTATTTTTTTTTTTGGTAAGTAAGGATGCATTATAAGGAATTACACAAAGATATGTACTTACCACACAGAGTAATTAGTTTTCACATTGATTATGAAGTTCCATGGATTATGTCATGGCACTTTACTTGTCATCAACATTATGAAGATTTACCATTAGCTATTAAAGACGTTCTACTCTCAATTGTTCAAGAATTCAGAATCAAATGGTGGGATAAGTTTGACTATGTTATGATCAACTACACTCTGATTGATGCTGACTACAAAAAGAATCAAACTTTAGCCCAAACAATAAAAATTGCCTCAAAAATCTTACCAACAATACCAACACATTATATTCCAGCAATCCCAATTGAACCTAGTACTTCAAGACCCAAATCAAGAAGTTCTCAAGGTGTTAGATCTCCAACTTTATCTGTCTCCTCCAAACAATCTGGACCATCTACTCAAGCTAAGAAGCAAATGGAAGCCTAGAAGGCCCAATTAGATACAATGACGGTCCAAATGGCCCAAATACATCAATAACTCGCAAAGTAAGCCTAAGACTTTAAGACCTAATGGGCAGACATATCAGATGACGATCCAGCATCTGATTCATCTACGCAATCACCATCACATACGGCTAATCCACAACAGCCATACGTAGTTGGTTATGTCCAAGATCCATTCTGTCTCTGAATAGACTGCTAACATTTGTGTTAAATTTGCAGGTACTGGATCTTATTAATATTCATCCTCAGCAACTTGACAATATTTATGTCAAGAAAACAAACCAAGACCGCAAATGGCAGCTTAGATTTACACCCTTTTAACATCAATAGCCAAAGCCAAAGTAATAGAGATTTCGACTATTGGACAGAAGGACTTTGTAAAAAATAATACATATCGTTGTAAAAGAAAAAATATATATATATAATACTCAATAGACAAACCTCCATTATGAAAGACACACAACGTACAGCATGTGACAAAACGCATAATGCACTGTAGCAGAAAGTCAAAAAGTTTTTCAGTATGCAGACACTATGCAGCACTATTCATCAAAAGTGGCCAATGACATGTAACAGAATGGTCATTATCAGCACACGACAGACAAGCAAAACAAACAAGCCATTATCAAAAATAATGACAAGACGCAAAACGGAATTGATTCCTAACAATTATATGGCGATGTATCAACGGTTCAGATTCTATTTCAACAAATCAACGGCGCAAATTCATCGAGAACATCTATTTAAAGCCCTGCTTGAAGCAGTTGAGAGCAGAGCGAAGAGAGCGAAAATAGCAGAGTCGCCTCCCTCCAAAGAAAATTTCTCCAAGCCTTTATTATTTTTTTTCCCTGTAAATTTTAGTTTCTTTGTACAAATTTCTTTTCTTCCACCTTCGTTGTACCACCTCTCTCAAAGTATGTAATCAACTTCTTCAATCAAAGTCCAACAGTTTATTCAGCCTTATTTTGGTATATCTCTGTTCTTCTCTGGTTTATGTGTTATGTTTGTACGTACGATTTTGAAATACGATCCTGCATAGAAATTTGGTATCAGAGCCGCGTTTATTTTTCTGCATGGTATAAGGCATATTTGCTATTTTTCTGCACTTGTGTTAGGCGTATGCTAGTTTTTTGCATTTGACTAAGGCATGATCACTTGCATGAATAGCTTTGGAAACATAGGGAATGTTAAGCCTGTGAACCGATGTGTTTTCCCATCGAGGAGATAAAAATGGTGTTTTTGTCGGGGGTGTTCCTATTTCATTAAGTTTGCAAGTAACGGTTGTGCATCATCTGTAGGAAATCCAGTTGATGCTTCATCTGTAGAAAATTTAGTATTATGTATCATTTGTAGAAAAACTTAAAAATGGCTTCGAAACTAAACCAAATGTTCAGGGGTAGTAGTTCGAATCAGAGTACAACTACAAACACTAGAACATGAGAGAATGACATTATACCTAATAATGGTCAGAATTATTCTGCTTGGACTTTGACCCATCAAAACATGAAAACATTTTCTTCTTTAATAGATTTCGAAAATACTTTTATCCCTGATTTAGATGCTCTTCGAAAAGAATTTATGTTAGAAAAAAATAATAGCCTTAGAAATTTATTTTTTAATACTTTCACTAAAGAACAAATAGAAGAATTTAGAACTACGTGAAAACAAACCATGTATTTACTCAAATAAAATTTACCCTTTTTTATATGGTTTATTCCATATATAAGAGATAAATTAAAATTAAATAATCAACGAATAAATACTAATGAACGAATTACTTCTACATGGGAAACCACTAATGGACAACAGATTATATCTGTTCATCCTCCATTAACTGGTTTAAAAATAATCAAAGATAATTTAACTATTCAAGCGACTCTATTTAAAATTGGAGATAATTGTGATAATAATAGTGATACACAATTAGAAGATATTAAAAAGGTTTATGAACAAAATAATTGTCACTCTCAAATATTACATGCAATTGCTAAACAAGCGGATAGAATTGAACATACAATTTAAAATAAACCTATTAATAACAATTATCAATTTTCATATACTATTACACCCTTACAAAAATCTCATTACCTACGGTAGGAACATTAGACTTTCCTTCCACTCGTATCGAACTTTTGTAAGAAAAATTAGCAAATAAAATCAATAATTTACCATCCTCTTCTACATCAACACCTAAAATATTTTTCACTATCCAAACAATAGATCAAATATCAGAAACCCTACCTGACATAGAAACAAATATTCAACCTATACAAACTTCGTTCACAAAAAACTATTATCCAATACCAACACCACCTGATCTTTAATATGAAGAAAGAAATCAATATGCTTATAGAACATTCGATCCTCGAGACATACATGAATGGAATATTGATGGCAAATTTGAATATGAAATTACATGTATGTTATATGAAATGGGAACGTTAGGTGTAGCCTATTGAGCAGTAAATAACATGACAGAACATTTAGCTACAAAATATATTTTAATTGGTTTCACTGGTACCCTTAGATTTTGGTGAGATAATGCATTAACTCTACAAGAACGAAACTATATTATGAACCATATAGAAACTATTCAACACGAAGGACCTAATGGAGAAATACAATTTATCCAACAAGAAAATGCTTTAGAAATACTTATAGTCACGATTATTCAAGCATTTTTAGGAAATGCTGAAGATGACTTAATAAGTTCAAAAATCATATTAACAAATCTTAAATGTCTAACACTCCAAGATTTTAGGTGGTATAAAGATATCTTTACTACTCACATTTTCTGTCGAAGAGACTACAATGAACCTTTCTGAAAAGAAAGTGTAACGACCCAGATTTTTGAACATAGGAAATTTTCAGTCATCAAATTCTTATAATTCGATCAATGCCAGTTGACCGAAAAATGTAATAAGAAAAGTAAATCGGCCTTAAGAGGAAATCAAGTTTGGCCCTTACTTGATAAAAATCTAGTCTGGATTTCCTTGATGAAAATCTAGTCCGGATTTCCTTGATGAAAAGAAGTCCGGAGTTCTTTTGATGCAAAACTAGTCCGGCTTCATTCTTGAGAATCAAGTCCAGCCACTTTAAGAAAGAAAATCGAAACTGGCCTTTAACATGTTCTAAAATCCGATTTTGTTCCATTGAAGGCAGAGCACATTATATGAATGTAAGGCTGAAGTGACCTGAAGACCGGAGTGGCTTTGTGTATTGGAGGCCGGAGTAGCTTTGTGGTTGGTAAGGCCAAAGTGGAATTGTGGGAAGAAAGCCGAAGTTGATGATCTGGACAACAAGTGTTGATTGGAAGTCGTGCAAGAGTAATCTGGTCAATGCCGATAGTTAACCGAAATATGATTAAATGGGAAATCTAAATTCTGTTAAGTTAACCAGGAATTTAATACATGAGAAAGCTAAATCCTGCTAAGTTCAGTTAATTAGAAATTTAATGTGTTTACATGAGAAAGCTAAATTATATTAAGTTCAGTGAACTAGGAATTAATTAAGAAATCTAAAACCCATTAAATTCAGTTAATTAGGAATTTATGAACTTCTTAAAAATGTGAAACCATTAATGACCTAATTAATAAGGAAATTTTTATGAAATGTAGAAGCCATAAATAAGAAACATTTCCCTTGGATTTGCCAATCATTAATGATGAAACATTTCCCTTGGGCCGAAGCGCAGTTCGGCCTGGTGGTGACTAACGTATACGCCTTCCCTCTCCACCCGGGTTCGAATCTTCGCGGAAGCACCAGTGGTACTGAGCCTCCCAAAAAATCCTTCGGGATTTCTGGGTTATGGGGCCGCGAAGCGGTGGGGCCAGTCACTTAAAAAAGCTAACCCTTAACACAGTTTTGCCGACGCGGGAGTTGGCGGAGTGGTTAAACACACTGAAGTGTGCCTCCCCCACTCGGGTTCGATTCCCCGCTGAAGCATAAGTGGTATTGAGCCTCCCAAAAAATCCTTCGGGATTTCTGGGTTATGGGGCCGCAAAGCGGTGAAGCCAGTCACTATAAAAAGCTTACCCTTAACACAGTTTTAAACCGGCAGTCCCATTTTGAATTCTAGAGAGAGAAGTTCTCGCTTCTCTCTCCATTTCAAATTGCATTTTGAATTTTTCCCCCGTCTTCTGCGGCGGCGTCTGGCCGGGCGGCACCAGAGCCGGCCACGGCCAGTCCCCTGGTTGCCTCGCCCGGCCGCCCCTCTGTCTCCTTCTCATCCCTTGCTATCTTCGGTTTCGAAGATCTGTCCTCTGTCTCCTATCCTCTGTGCTGTCTTATGCGATGCCTTAGGGCATGGCTTCCTCTGGCTGGGCGGTGTCGGAGCCGGCCATGGCCGGTCTCCTGGCTGCCCCCTCGCCCTCTCCTCGGTTCTCTCCTCGGTTTGAGCAAAGAAAAGGCTAAGTTCCCGGTGAATCCTAGAGAGAAGGAGGGGTGGCTTGCGAATCCTAGAGAGAAGTTCTCCTCCTCTCTAACTTTCGAATTTCAAAATTTGAAATTCGATTTTGCGAATCTCGTTTGGCTTTCTGAGGGTTTTTGCGCCTCCCTTTGGACGTCGACGGCCATGGCCGTTCTTCGGGAGGATCCTCCCGATCCCCCTCAGGTATCCGTCCTGCCTGATCATTTCCCTCCCCTGTGTAGTGATTTGAGGCACTCTCCGTTTGGTCCTGACGCCGATTTCTTAGTAAAGTCGAAGGGAGTGGATGCCGGCGTGGGCAGTTCTTATGGACCTGCCGACCCCCATCTTGCTACCCCATCTGAATCCGGTGAGTTCTGTTGCCCTGCGCCTATTGCGGGTTCTTTGGCCGTGGATACCGGGTTCTGTATCCCATCGACGCCGGTTTCCCCATCCCACCACCTTTCTGAAGAATCTGGTGCTCTCTGTTGTGGTCTGGCGCCTTCGCCTGCAAATTCTGCTGAGGCCAAGGTATCCTCTAAAACTGTTCATGAAAATGGCTCGTCTTTAAAACCTGTATCCGTCCATGTTTCTGCAAAATCATGGGCTCAAGTCGCCGAGGTCAAGGGACCCCGTTCCTTTGTCTCTCTTAAATATTTTCCTCCCTGTTCTGAGTATGACTTCGACAACCCAGCCGCACCTCCTGCCGAGGTTGTGCAGCAATGCTCCGAAATTTGGGGCTCCACTTTGGTGGGTTTCTTCCCTGGAAAACCTCCCCACTATTTGGCGGTCAATGGTATCGCCCGTAGAATTTGGGCTAGGTTTGGGTTGCGGCACGTTGCTGTCAATGGCAATGGTCTGTATTTCTTTCAATTTGACTCCGTATCTCACCTGGAGGATTGCCTGGCTAGAGGTCTCTGGGCCTTTAAAAAGACACCTATCTTCCTCAAGAGATGGTCTCTGGGCACGAGCTTGGACCCTGAATCTCTTATGTCGGTCCCTGAGTGGATTTCGTTGACTAATGTCCCTATAGAATTCTGGACTCCAATGGGTTTAAGCTGGATTGCTAGTAGGATTGGCAAGCCAATCCTGTGTGATCCCCAAACTGCCACTATGCATCGGGTGCATGTGGCCAGAGTTTGTGTTGAGTTGAAAAAGGATGATCCTCAACCAGCAAAAATTAGGATTCTGTCGTTTGATGCTGCACCCTCCAAGGTGGTTGAGGTTGATGTTGCTTATCACTCAAAGAAGGCTGTTAATAGCTTTCAAAGCAGGTTGAAGAGGCCTGCAATCCTGCCTAAGGCCCCATTTCCTGAGGCTGCTGGGGCTGAACCTGCATCTCCTGTTGTGGGGTTCCCAGGTAGAATGGTTGTATCCTCCCCTGAGCATGGTAAAGAAGCTATGGTTCAGTAGAAATGTTGTTCTGCCATCGATGATTTCTCTGCTGAGGAGATATCCAGAGTTACTCCTTCTAGCACTACTGAAGTTGATGTGCCCTCCGATCTCCCTGTATTGGATGTTCAGATCGATAGGATTCCAGTTGAGGCTACTTCTGTAGTGGCTTGCATTAGCTCTGGGATTGTCATGAAACCTGCAGTTGCTGAGGGGACTGTTATGGATGTTTTTGAGTCGGTCAACTCATTTGCGATCCTCCAGGATCCTGAGATTTTAGATGCGATGGAGCTTCAGTGTGGTCTTTTGTCTCGGGAGAGCACCCGCACTGCTCCTGGTATCACCTCCTCATATGCGGATGGTCCTATCTCATTGCCCCTCCAGTCTGCTGTGGATTCTCCCTGTGCACCGGATGCTGTTAGTTCAGATGCAGATTCGCTTGATGCACATGGGCTCCCTGACGTGACCCCCTTCAAGGCTCTGGATCAGGCTCATTTATTCAAGAGGGTGAGGTTTGCTCCTAAGATCTTGTCAACAGAGGCCCCCAGCTGTGCTCCTCGCCGCTGGTTGTTGGCTCCTTGTAGTGATGTTTGTCATCCAACTAAGTTTTGTGGTTCAACTCTACAAAGCTTGACTTCGGAGGACGTCCCTGTGGTTGATGGCCCCCTTCCTGGTGCAGATGTTGAGCACCAGGATCTGTTAATTCATCCATCTAATGGAGTGTCACGACCCAAAATTTTAATAAAGAAAAATTTAACCATCAGGTCCGGTCAACGCACGTTGACCGGAATCCGGAATACGCAATGGTAAAATCCCAGTCCGGAACTCCTTAATAAATCAGTCCGGATTTGATCTGATGAAAAACGAGTCCGGATTTCCAAGATCAAAATCCGTCCGGTTTTCCGTCGATAAAAGCAACTCCGGATTTCTGAAGTAAAAAGGAGTTCGGATATTCCTTAGTAAATAGAACACCGGAATTTTGGTGTTGAATGGAAGTCCGGCTTACATTGAAGAAAAGAAGTCCGATTCTTTCGGAATTAAGAACTCCGGCAATTTGTCACTAAAATGCTCTCCGGATTCCTGTAAAAAGTCAGTCCGGCCCTGAAGCAGTTGTGAAATTAAAGGAACCGGAGTGATGACTTGAGACATTGGGAAGATACGACAATAAATGGTTTAACGATTCCCGAAACTTATTGGAAAATGTAAACCATAAATAATCTGGCTAATTCCAAAGTTTTGGAAAAAACAAAGCCATAAATAACAAACTTGGAAAAATGTGAAGTCATAAATAAAGGTGTAGCGACCCAAAATTTTAAGAAGGAAATTTTAACCATCAGGACCGGTCAACGCACTTTGACCGGAAAATGAAATGTGAACAAGTCAGGATCTACATTGGTAAAATATCAGTCCGGATTTCCTTAATCTAGTCCGGATTTCTTAATGAAAATCTAATCTGGAATATTGCTTAAATTCACTCCGGAATCCCGTAATAAAAATCCACTCCGGAATTCCTTAATAAAAATCCACGCCGGAATTTCGTAAATAAAAGCATTCCGGAATTCCTTAATGAAAACCACTCCGGAATTCCTTAATGAAAATCCACTCCGAAATTTCCTTAATACAAATTCACTCCGGATTTCTGGGATAAGAAGAAGTCCGGATGGCATTGGTGAAAATCAGTCCGGATGTCCCATGTAAAGAAGAACTCCGGATTTTCATGGTGAACAGAAGTCCGGCTTTCATTGAGGGAAGAGAAGTTCGGATTCCGTGAATTAAGGAGCTCCGGCCATTGTTACAAAACCAACTCCGGATTTTCGAAGTAAAAGCGAGTCCGGATTTGTTGAAGGAGTCCGGCCGCAGTGAAGGAAGTATATTGGGAAGGAACGATCATGAATATCAGCAATTCCCAAGACGTGTTGGAAAACGAAACCCTTCTTGGAAAATGCAAGATCACCCTTGGAAAATGAACAATCATAAATGACAACTTGGAAATAGGAAAGCCATAAATGAAGGCCACCTAACCCAGGGCCTATAAATAAAGGCTTATGATCAACAGAAAAAGGCACCAAGTAGAGAAAGAAATCAAAGGCTAAGGCAACATAAGAAAAGAATTCAGGCAAGATACTCACCCATATTTCTAAAACTCATGTTTATTTATGTTGCTATGAAAGTATATGATTTCTGTAAGAAGTATGCTTTTGATGACTGAAATGCATGTTTAAAGGAAATTCTGTTATGCATGATGTTGGATTTCTGTTATGATTTACTGCCAATGAATATGAATTTTTGCCCAATGTATGATTACGGAAAGAAACTTAGGCCTTAAGAAGAATCATGAATTTTTGCTACTCTAAATTTAAGGCAAAAGACCTCCGGCAATTTGTAAAGAAAATGATTTGTACTCCGTCCTATTTGAAATAAAGAACTCCGGCCCTTTTGAATAATATGCTCCGTCCCTTGTAAAAAAAAGAAGAAATTCCGGCCTTATGTTTTGAAAATTGAACTCCGGCCTTTACGTCCTTAAAATGTACTCCGTCCATTTGGAAGAAGAGCTCCGTCCCTTTCAGCAAAAAGAACTCCGGTTTTCAGTTTAAAGAACTCCGGCCGTTATATTTTTAAAGGCACTCCATCTTCCGTTTTGAAATGAATTCCGGCTTTTGAACTCCGGATTTAGAGCTTCGGATTTTATGAGAAAGAACTCCGGAATTATGAACTTTGCATTTTGAAAGAAAAGAACTCCGTCCATTTTAAATAAAGCACTTCGTCCCTTTGAACTCCGGATTTTTAAAAGAAAAGCCACTCCGGCATTTGAACTCCGGATCTATGAAGGAAAAGTCACTCCGGCCTTTGAACTCCAGAATTTAAAAGAAAAGCCACTCCGGCCCTTGAGCTCCGGATTTTTTGAAAGAAAAGTCACTCCGGATTTTAGAACCTCAGATTTTGAAAGAAATTGAACTCCGGAATTTGTGAGCTTCGGATTTTGGAAATAAAATGAGTTTCAGATTTTAAGAGCTCCGGATTTCTTTAAAAAGCACTCCGTCCGTTTAAGAGCTCCGTCCAGGTCCTCCGTCTTTTAAAAAGAAAACGGCACTCCGTCCCTGTTAAAGAACTTCCGACTTTTGAGCATAATGTAAATGTGCTCCGGTTTTGATTAAAGGAAATGAACTCCGGCTTTGACTAAAACGAACTCCGGTTTTGATTAAAGGAAATGAACTCCGGCTTTGACTAAAACGAACTCCGGTTTTGATTAAAGGAAATGAACTCCGGCTTTGACTAAAATGAACTCCGGCCTTGTAAGAATTCCGGTTTCAGGACTTCGGTCTCCCAATTAAAAAGAACTTCGGAAATTAACGAAATTCTTTCCTCTATAAGAACTTCGGATTCTTTGAAAATGAGCTTCGGATTTGAACAGCGGCTTTGATAAAATGACTTTGGTTTTGGAACTACGGCCTACTATTTGAAAAAGGACTCCGGAAATTTTATGAAATGTACTCCGTCCTCAATGTACTTCGGATATGGAACTTTGAATTTTGAAAGATAATGAGAAAGGAAATATGGACTTCAAATGTTGAAGTTAAAGAACAAAGACTATAAGAACAAGGAAAATGCATGAACTATGGACAGCAAGTGGAACTCTTCCGACTTTTGTACTATGATGATTG
>JAODPA010015714.1:0-13280 GCA_025585075.1 Nepenthes mirabilis
ATATTGTAAATATAAATAATACATATGATGCGTCCCTAGATCTGAACTTTGAATAGATTCGGGCGATCCTCTTGTCGTGACTCCGGCTCTGTTCCCTGAGTAGGATCCTGCACACCACTAAACAGAATAAGAGGCCAGCGTGTTCGACGGAAAGTTATCCCACTGAAAACACTCCGACGCTCAAGTCAGAAAAACAGTCTTTGACAGGAAGAAACCGAAATTGAGAGAGAGAGAGAAAGAGTGTTTGATCCAGATGTAAGAGAGACGTGAGGTTTTCTTGGATTTGGGAGGTGGGAAGGCAGTAAACGGCCGTGAGGGCATGCTTGTTGCCTTAGGGTTTTTTGGAGAAGAAAGGTGGCCGAGAAGGCCAATTTCTGAAAGCACTTGATCGTCTCACAGAAATCACATGCAATTGGATCTGTTGAAAGCGTCAATGAAAGTATGAATGAAAGCGTTAATCAAAAGCGTGAATGAAAAGCCTATCCTGGATGGTGAACCCAGGGCTTCTTTCGTAGCTGAGAGGATGATCCTCTCTCTTTAGAAGGAGTGATTGCCTTCCTGATCTGCCGGCCGGCTTGCCTTCTGGAGCGGATGCTAGTTGCCAAGCTGGTCATAATTGTTTACTTGGCTAACAGCTTTTCAAACCGGGCGCTTTCCTTCTGTGTATGTTACCGTTGGAAAGTCTGGGTTGGCAGGGATTTAGAGAAAATCTGGCGCCTTCCTTGTATGAGAGGCGCCAATATTGCCAATATCCTTTTTGGCGCCAACTAAGATCGTGAAATATTCCTGGAAAGCCGTTGCTGGATTTGTGGGCTTAAACGGATCAAGCTCGTTACTGTAGAATGGCTTCTTGGGGCCCAACGTGTAAGACGCGGACGGTCAACGTTCGAATTTGACCGGCAGCGTGTGTGTTGGCCGCCCTTGTGGAGGATGTTAGTTATTAGCCGCCTGATGGACCATGGGCCTGAGTGAGCCAGGCCCACTACTGTAGTAAAGCCCCTTTGTGCCCAAGGCGTGTAAGGCGAACGGTCAACGTTTAAGAGTTGACCGTCCGTTTGAGAGTTGCCCGCTCGTTTGAGAGTTGGCCACCCGGACGGTCTATTCAAACGTTGACCATCCTGGTCTTTCTAGCTTTTGGGCCTGTTTTCCAATTAGGCCGTTAGGGTGTTGACCGTCGTTTTGGGCATTTGTTGACTTTCTGAGTCCAGCCCATTTTTAGTGTACCCATCACTAGCCCCCCATGCTGGTAGGCATATTTCTGGCCTCCAGCATGTTCATGATAGGATGCCCCTAGTTGCTTTGAAGATCTTGTGAAACTTCGTGAAAAGGCGTGAAGGAGAGTTTGATCAGAATTGTTGACCGCCCTGGTCAATTTTGGAGTACCAGAATTGTTAACCGTCTTGGTCAATTTCGGAGTGCCAGAATTGTTGACCATCCTAGTCAATTCTGGAGTGCTAGAATTGTTGACCGTCTTGGCCAATTCGGGAAGTGTCTTGCGTGACCACTAGCCGGTTTGCCTGGCAGAGTGCGACACGTGTCTCCCTTTGGTTGGGTGGATGTCCCGGCCATTAATGGGTCGGAGATCCGCCTTTTATAGGACCAAGTAGGGAGGCAACACGTGGTAATCCTCACGGCATCCTTAATGAGGGGCTTCTGCGCCAGAGATCCGTCCTTTTGTGGGGTCAAGTGAGGAGGTGACACGTGGCAATACTGACGGCTTCATTAATGAGGGGTTTCACGCTTGGCGCTTAGGTTTTCCTTTCGTACTTTTGAAAGTACTTTCGCCTTCAAACCGTCGTCTTCTTCATTCTCATTTCTCAGACAAACTCTTCCAAAAGAAACCCTAACTTTCGCTCGATTATGGCTTCAGTTGCAGACTTTTCATCATTCTTGAGAGAAAACGATGTTAAGGCACTGTGCGTTGAGTTTAATATCCCTAAGGAGGCGGCCTGGAGAGTTCCGGGTAAGGACGACAAAGCCTTTGCCCTACCAGAGGGGTTCATTACAGTTTACGAGGCCCATCTAAGGAGCGGCCTCCGCTTGCCACTGCCGGAGGAGTTGGAATCTATTATGAAGGCTCTGCGAGTGCCCATTGCCCAGCTTCACGCCAATGCTGTGAGGTATCTCTGCACCATTTGTATTTTTGCCTGGAAGCTTGGCCAGAAGTTCAAGATGTCTGGCGTTAGGGTTGTATTTAAATTGATCCATGGGGGTGAGTGGGTATCGCTCACTCCCCGTACCGGGATAAAAATTAGTACGGCCATCCACGATTCGTTGAAGAACTGGAAAAATCGGTTCTTCTTCGTGAAGGTGAGTGAGAAATGGCCACTGGCGAGGAGCTGGGGCGTGATCCCGGCGGAGTGCTTTGGCACGCCATCTTCGGCGGAGAGCGCCGCCTACGCATGGCTAACCAAGGCCATACGGGCTAACCCTGATGAATTCCAGAGGGACTTCCTGGTCTCCCGGGCGGAGACCAAGAAGTCCAAATGGGGGCCGCTATCGCTGGTTTAGAAGCCAAGCCCTCAGGTTAGGATGATGAATCCTGAGGACTCAAGGGGTGTAATCATCCGCCCAAGGTGTTCGGAGGAGGGGGCTACTAAGAGTGTAACTCAGACGCCCTCCTCTTCTTCATCTCAAATCGATTATGTGGCTGCTGGGATCTACGGTGGATCCGGCAGCACCGCTGGAGCGACGAAGTTCATCGAAGACATGCCGGCGGAGGCTAGAGGAGTCATCCTGGCCCAACCTGTGACGAGGGTGGCCCCAGGCACTGCCTGGATGGAGTCTGTGAAGGAGCCAGCTCGCGACATGGCTGAGGGTTCCCGAGTTTTTATTGTAGAGCCTCCGTCGAGGGCTGATCCTCTAACAACCGCTCCAGGGGCAGCCAAGGGGAAGAGGCCTGTTGCAGCTGCTCCGGAAGCTGCAAGAAAGGAGCCTGCCGCTGCTGTTGATGATGATGAGTTTCTGGACCGCATTTTGAATGAGGCAGCGGCGTGCTTGCCGCCAGAGGATGCTCCTGGTTCGTCATCTCCTGGTCCACCGCCAACCGGTCCATCGCCAGCTGGGCTAGGTCTAGAGTCTAGGCCTGCGAGGCCCTTGAGGAAGACTTATGAGGTATGATTTCTGAAACGAATCCCTTGTATTTCTTTCGTCCTTATGTTTGTAATTCACACGTCGTTTCTGTCTTGTGCAGTCAAGAAGGTTGATCTCAGCTGTCTCCCAGAAAGTGGAGCAACGTGATCGCATCATTGCGGATTGGGAGGCAGAGATCGCCTAGCTGGAGGCCAAGCTGGCTTCCTAAGGAGGGGAGCTCCGCGAGTAGGCCGCTGCTCTTGAGGCTGTCATGGCGGGCGTGGAGGCAGAGAACGTTGAGTTGAAGGCCGAGGTCGCTCGCTTGAAGGAGGAGGAGGATCGACTCAAGGCAAGCAACAAACGTCTTGCCGATAGAGCCGCATCCTCGGAGAACGAGTTGGCCACTCGGATCAGCCTCCATGAGATCGGGGGCGCACTGCACGCCCGGCTCCTGGAGGGGCTCAACATTGTACGGCACGTTGCACCGTTGATCGACCCTTACTTCCCCACTGAGTTTATTAATTAGAGAAATCGCGTAGCGCAACGTAGGGAAGACTTGGTAGGAGAGCCCCGAGACAGCCAGGATGGTCTGCCACCCTTATAGCCTTTTTGCACTTTTGGAATTTATGTACATTGTACCTTACTTTGGAGCAATAAAATGGAAGTTCTTTTCAATTTGATATCCATTGTCCTTATTGCTTTTTTTGTTTGTGTGGATCATTGTATTAGTCGGCTAACCTGGTTGGCCGGTGACTGTTGTCTGGTTGCCCAAGGAGCTAAGTCCCTAGGCTTGGCAGGCGGTTGCGTTAACCAGCCCTGCAGTGCTGTCCAAGTGGTGACTTGGGTAGTCAGCGTTGGAGAAGGAACGCTTCTCGCCATTATTTGATCACGCTACCCTTTCGTTGAGAAGGTTAGTGCATGGGGCAGCCAACCTAGTTGGCTGGTTGCCTAAGGAATAAGATCCTTAAGCTGGGTAGGCGGTTGTGTTAACCAGCCTGGCGGCGCCGTGCAAGTGATGACTTGGGCGGCCAATGTTGGAGAAGAAATGTTTCTCCCTTCGACCGTCGTTGACTGACGTTGCTGCTCCCCGAGAGGAGGTCGTCGCGTGTGCCATATTTGCCTCCTAAGGTTTTTAGACCGTTATCGGACCACTTGGATGATCAAGGTTTAGTATGACCGCTACTGGGCCGCTCGGATGACCGAGGTTTCAGACCGCTCATGAGCCACTTGGATGACCAAGGTTTCAAACCGCTCATGGGCCACCTAAATGACTAGGGTTTAAGACCGCTTATAGGCCACTTGGATGACCAGGGTTTCAGATCACTTCTGGACCACCTAGATGACCAGGGTTTAACGAGAGGGTGAAGACCCTCCCAACTTAGGGGCAGTCTAGGTCGGGTAAACTTACAGGGCAAACACAGTTCATATGTATGCACACAGAGCCTAGGATTCTATATGCTATGTAAACCTCTTATTTTGCCGAATTAAAACAAGCATGCAAATAAATGCACACAAGTGGGTGAGTGCGTACCTGGGTTCCCTACTGGAAGTAGCGCTTTAGGTGGGTTGCATTCCACGTTCGTGTGATCAACTTCTCGTCCTGGTTTCGGAGTTTGTATGCTCCGTTTCGCAGGACGGCGGAGACAAGGAAAGGTTCCTCCCAGTTGGGAGAGAGCTTGTTGCGGCCGGCCAGCTTGCTTGTGGCCTCGACGCCTCGTAGGACCAAGTCCCCAACGTCAAATTGCCGGGCTTTCACCTTTTTATTGTAGTATCGGACAACTCGGTGTTGGTACGCTGCTGTCCGTATTCTGGCGGCGTCGCGGGCTTCCTCTAGCAAGTCTAAGTGTTCACTGATTTTTTGGGAGTTGGTCTGTGGGTCGAATGACTCCACCCTGAGACTCGGAAGCCCGATTTTGATCGGGATCACCGCCTCAGTCCCGTAACAGAGGCTGAAGGGTATCTTGCGCATTAGTTCCTTCGGTGTTGTCCGATAAGACCAGAGGACGGATGGAAGCTCGTCAACGTAGGAGCCCCCGGTGTCCTCCAATTTGGTTTTTAACCTGTGAAGTAGTGTACGGTTTGTAACCTCCACCTGCCCTTGGCTTGGGGGTATGCCATCGAAGTGTGGACCAGCTTGATACCAAGGCTGGCACAATATTTGGTGAAGTGTTTCCCTGAAAATTGGGTCCCGTTGTCAGTCACTATAACCTCTGGGACGCCGAACCTGCAGACAATGACTTGGCGAAGAAATTTCAGTGCATTGTGCTCCGTGATTTTTGCTAGCGGGACTACCTCGACCCACTTGGTGAAGTAGTCGATGCCCGCGATGATAAACTTTCTCTGCCCCGTGGCAATGGGAAATGGACCGAGAATATCGAGCCCCCATTGCGCGAAGGGCCATGGTGCCTGAAGTGACTTCAGGTCAGCGGGTGGCTGGTGGCAAAGGTTGCCGTGAAGCTGGCAGCTTTCACATTTCTTTACAAACTCTAGCGCGTCCTTTTTCATTGAGGGCCAATAATAGCCCTGCCGCATGATCTTGAAGGCCAGGTTTTTCCCGGCTACGTGTGATCCACAGATCCCGAGGTGGACCTTACTCAGCGCGTAGTCTGTCTCCTCGGGGGATAGACAGCGGAGGTATGGAGTCGAGTATCCACGGCGATACAGCCGCCCATCAACTACCGTGTACCAGTCGGCTGTCTTTTTAATTCGCTTGGCCTCCTCGGCATCCTCTGGGAGTGATCCATCAGCCAAGTATCTAAGGTAGGGCGTCATCTAGTTTTCCGTCTCAAAAATCTGCATCGCCTCCTGTTTTTCTATGCTGGGAGCATTCAGGATCTCCCTCATGTCCCTCGAGTACTGTTCTGGTTTTTCGGCAGCGACGGCTCTAGCCAACCGATCTGCCTTCTAGTTTTCAGTTCGAGGAATGTGAACCAGGGTCAGTTTGTCGAAGCCCTGGATGGCGTCCCTTGCCTTTGCCAGGTACTTGGCCAAGGAAGGATTGTTTGCCTCGAAGCCCCCGTTAACCTGGTTGACGATTAGTACGGAGTCGCTGTAAACTGTCAACCTCTTGGCAGAGCACTCCTTTGCTAATCGTAAGCCGGCTAGTAGGGCTTCGTACTCAACGATATTGTTGGTCGTCTGGAAGTCCAGTTTGAGGGAATACTTAACCTCAAATCCGTCAGGGGTCGTAAGGACCACTCCTGCTCCGCTGCCACCGTCCGTGGATGATCCGTCCACGTGGAGTGTCCATTCTGGAGCTTCGTCTGGCTGCTCTGTGTTTTCTACGGGCTATTCCTCGTGAATCGGGGTCGTGGTCTCAAAATTAAAATCAGCCAGAGCCTGCGCTTTTATGGCAGGTCTAGGCTTGAATTCGATGTCGAACTCGCCCAATTCGATAGCCCACTTCGCCAGTCATCCCGAAACGTCTGGTTTTTGGAGTATACCTTTCAGTTGCTGATAAGTGATGACCACTATGCGATGCGCATGAAAGTATGGCCTCAATTTCCGCACTGCGAAAATAAGTGCTAGGGCTATTTTTTCAGCGCGTGGATAGCGCGTTTTTGGGCCGGTCAACGTTTTGCACACATAGTAAACCGACTGCTAGACATCGAATTCTTGGCGCACGAGGACGGAGCTGAGGGAAACTTCTGATACGGCCAGGTAAAGGTACAGCTCCTCTCCGCCCTTTGGTGATGCTAGCACTGTGGGCTGGCCAGATACTTCTTCAATTCATTGAAGGCTATCTGGTGGTCGGCCGTCCACTTAAATCCGTTGGATTTTGTCCCTCTTAGGGCTTTAAAGAAGGGTTGATACTTGTCGCCGGACTTCACGAGAAAGCGGGCAAAGCTGCCAGCCGCTCAGTCAATCGCTGGACGTCCTTGACGCTCCGCGGGGGAGCCATGTCAGCGAGGGCCTTGATCTTTTCTGGGTTTGCCTCGATCCCCCTCTGGGAGACGATGAAACCCAAGAATTTTTCGGATGCCACCCCGAAGACACACTTGGCTAGATTCAGTTTCATTTGGTGCTGGCGGAGCACCTCAAATGACTCTTCCAGGTCACGTATGTGGTCGCCAGTGACTCTACTCTTGACGAGCATGTTGTCCATGTGGACTTCCATGCTGTGACCAATATGTTTTTCGAACATCTTATTGACCAGTCGCTGGTACGTTGCTCCAGCGTTTTTCAGTCCGAAGGGCATCACTTTGTAGCAGTAGGTGCCCTGGTCCGTCATGAACTATGTATGGTCTTCGTCCTCCGAACTCATTTGAATCTGGTTGTAACCCGAGTAGGCGTCCATGAAACTGAGCAGCCATGTCCAGCCGTGGAGTCAACCAGTAGGTCAATCCTGGGCAAGGAAAAACTGTATTTTCGGCAGGCCTTATTGACGTCGGTAAAATTGACGCACATTCGTAATTTTTCGTTGCTCTTTTTAACCAGGACGACGTTTGAAAGCCAATCTGGGTACTGAACTTCTCTAATAAACCCAACGTCAGTAGCTTTTTCACCTCCTCTCAGATGGCGGTCAGCTTCTCTGTGGAGTGGTTCCTCCGCTTCTACCTAACCGGTTTTCGGTCAGGATCAAGGCCCAGCTTGTAGACCATCACCTTAGCCGAAATCTCGGGCATGTCTGCTGGAGTCCACGCGAATATATCGGCGTTCCGTTGTAGGAACGCAATCAGCTCAGTGCGCAATGTGCCAGTGAGTGAGCCGCCAATCTGCACACACTTTTTCGGTTCCTTCAGGTTTAGTGGGACCAGATCTGTAGCTTCACCAAACTGCGCTTGTTGCAGGGTGGTTTCGTCTCAATGATCGAGCTCTCCAACCATGCTAGGACTGCCGCTAGGGGCAATCTGGGACATGTAGCATGTCCGCCCGATTATTTGGTGGCCCAACACCTCTCCCACACCGTAAGGTGTCGGGAACTTCATTTTGAGGTGTGGAATTAAGGTGACTGCCCTAAACGCTGTTAGGCACGACCTGCCTAGTATCGCGTTGTAAACGGAGGGCAGGTCAACCACTAGAAAGGTAAGCGTGCGACTTGCTGTCTTTGGATACGTCCCTAGAGTAACTTCTAATTGAACAGTCCCTTGAACGAGCACTGGTTCGTTGTCAAGGCCGTATAATGGGCCCTCAGTCAGTCTTAATCGATTCTTTTTTAGGCCTAACTTAAAGAAAGCATCCAAGTAAAGAAAATCTTTAGAACTTCCATTATCGATAAAGACTCATTTCAGCTGGTAGTCCGAACTGCCGTCTGAAATGAGTGCTGATATGACAAGGGGGTCAGCATGGGGGGACATTACATGAGTTGAATCACTATCACTAAAACTAATCGTATTGTCTACTATGCGCTGCTTCTTCCTCCCAGTCTGCTGCTCCTTGCTGTCCGCTAGGTTCTTGGCAGGTCGGGTGGTGCCCATGTTAACCACCCTTGCTGCAATCCTGTTCCAGGGTGGAGTCTGCTCCTGCCCTCTTCATCAGCTGCTCCTGAGTTCTGTCCAGGACCTCTAACAAACTTCGTGAGGTGGCCCCTGCGAATCAGATCTTCGATCTCCCTCTGTAGCATCATGCAGTCCTCAGTGGAATGGCCAGCGGAAGGATGGAAGTCGCAGTACTTTAACTGGTTTCCAGAGTCCTTCTTCAGCGGTTTGGGCCACTTCAGAAACTTTTTTCCACGGATCTGCATAAGGATGTTGGCGCCCGTGTCTGTTAGAGGTGTGAAACTGGTGGGTCCGTAGTCTTTACATTCTGGGGGCCCAGTCCGGCGCTGCTTTTGGCGGGAGTGTTCTCCGCCGCTGTACTTTCTCTACCCCTCACTAGGGATCGGCCGAGGCTGATTCGCCTGCTCTGGGCGTTTTTCCTTGTTAGCCTCCTCCGCTGCAACGTAGGACCTGGTGATTGATTCCGCCTCGCGGAAGGTTTGTGGGTTTTTGTGGGCAAGGTGCTTGAAAAAGTCACCGTAAGTAAGTGTAGAGATGAAACTGCCCAATTTTATTTCCTCTGTGATCCTGGGGATCCTTCTGGCCTCTGCCACGAAGCGATCCAGAAAACGCCGTGGATTTTCTCCTGGTTTCTGCTTTATATGGGAGAGATGCCATGGCTATTTCTCTTCTCGTCGGCTCGAGGCCTACTGAGCAAGGAAGAGATCCGTGAGTTCATAGAAACTGCCGATGGTGCCTAAAGGGAGGTGATGGAACCAGATTCGAGCATCTCCCTTCAGTGTGAGTGGAAAGCAGCGACACATCGCCGAGTCTTCTAACCCTTGTAGACTTAGATGGGTGCGAAAGTGATCTAAGTGGTCAACTGGATCACTGCCCCCATCGTATAAGTCAAGGGACGGCATCTTAAACTTTGACAGCAGTGGGCGGTTCAGGATCTCCGCAGTGAAAGGAGATCGGTCCAAGTCGATGGCATGTTCCTCATCCTGGAACACGCGATTCCAGATCTTGTCCACTCGCGGATCGGCGCGAGCGACGTTGCTGATCGTTTGGAGTTGAGGTAATCCCTCAACTCCATCTTGTCCCTGGCGAGTTCAGCAGCTGATCGGCTGCTGCCTCCAGTGGATCTGGCAATCTTGGAGGCTCGCTCATGGACTGTGTGGTGGTCTTCCGCCTGAGAGTATCCGGGATTTTTTCTTTCTGGGCTCTCTGTCGGAAACGTACTCCCGGAGCGTTCCATAAGCCTATTCTGGTCAGGAATGCGGGAGGACATTGGAGCCGGATTGTCTCCGGCTTTGGCAGGCCTTTTGGCCGGCTTCTTCTTCCTTTGGCCACCCCTTTTGGTGGCAGGAGCAGGAATGGCTGTTGGTGGAGTCGTTTATTGTCGTTGCTCGTTCTGCGTGCAAAGTAATTGGAACAGGCGATTGTTGGCCTGCATCTGCTCCACCAGTTGTTGAAAGTAAGGCGGTGAAACTTCACCTGCGGCCCCGTTGACAATGGCACTAGCAGCGTGGTCCTAGTCGGGGTTAGCAGCATCTCTAGCAGGGTCGCTAGCTTGGGCTCTCATGTTTACCATTGCAGAATCAGAAGGTGACAGAGAGAGAGTCTGTGCAGATTTTATGGTAAGCTTTTAGTAAGCATTCCCCATAGACGGTGCCAATGATGCATCCCTGGATCGGAACTTCAAACAGAGTCAGGCAATCCTCTTGTCGTGGCTATGGCTCCGTTTCCTGAGTTGGATCTTGCACACCACTAAACAGAACAAGAGGTCAGCGTGTTCGGCGAAAAGTTGTCCCACCGAAAATACTCTGACGCTCAAGTCAGAAAAATAGTCTTTGACAGGAAGAAACTGAAATAGAGAGAGAGAGAAAGAGTGTTTGATCCAGGTGTAAGAGAGACGTGAGGTCTTCTTGGATCTGGGAAGTGGGAAGGCAGTAAATGGTCGTGAGGGCACGCTTGTTGCCTTAGGGTTTTTTGGAGAAGGAAGGTGGCAGAGAAGGCCGATTTCTGAAAGCACTTGATCGTCTCACAGAAAGCGCATGCAATTGGATCTGTTGAAAGCGTTAATGAAAGTATGAATGAAAGCGTTAATCAAAAGCGTGAATGAAAAGCCTATCCTAGATGGTGAACCCGGGGCTTCTTTTGTAGCTGAGAGGATGATCCTCTCTCTTTGGAAGGAGTGATTGCCTTCTTGATCTGCCGGCCAGCTTGCCTTCTGGAGCGGATGCTAATTGCCAAGCTGGTCGTGATTGTTTCCTTGGCTAACAGATTTTCAAATTGGGCGCTTTCCTTCTGTGCATGTTACTGTTGGAAAGTCTGGGTTGGCAGGGATTTGGAGAAAATCTGGCGCCTTCCTTGTATGGGAGGTGCCAATATTGCCAATATCCTTTTTGGTGCCAACTGAGATCGTGAAATATTCCTGGAAAACCGTTGCTGGATTTATGGGCTTAAACGGATCAAGCTCATTACTGTAGAAGGGCTTCTTGGGCCCCAACGTGTAAGATGCGGACGGTCAACGTTTGAGTTGACCGGCAGCGTGCGTGTTGGCCGCCCTTGTGGAGGATGTCAGTTATTAGCCGCCTGATGGGCCATGGGCCTGAGTGAGCCAGGCCCACTACTGTAGTAAAGCCCCTTTGTGCTCAAGGTGCGTAAGGCAGACAGTCAACGTTTAAGAGTTGACCGTCCATTTGACAGTTACCCGCCTGTTTGAGAGTTGGTCGCCCGGACGGTCAACTCAAACGTTGACCGTCCTGGTCTTTCTAACTTTTAGGCCTGTTTTTCGATTGGGCCATTAGGGTGTTGATCGTCGTTTTCGGCCTTTGTTGACTTTCTAAGGCCAACCTATTTTTAGTGTACCCATCAACATAATTATTTCTTAAATAGATACAAAATATAACAATTAAAATATTTTAACTACTAAGTAATATTATGGAGTCGCATCATCATTTGTAGCGTTGGCATGATATCATCTAAATCCCAGAGTTTCCTTCATCCATTTGGGACGGTGGACAAACAATCAAGGGTAAGGGTAGAGATTAAAAAATAAAAAAATTACATATAAGTTTTTTTTATTTTTTAAAATATTAATAGTTATCACATATAATCCAGTGGGCTGCTGTCTCTTCTCAAAGGAGCTGAGGCTGCCGAATGTCCTCTGGTGTAGCTTTGAATGCTCTGTGGCTGAATGTACCATTTATTGAATGGGTTGGGGGAGCCCATGTGTATCTGGTCTGGGACATTTCGGCTGAGGGATGAGCTGCTGGATGAGGCACCTTTTGGTGACTAATTTTCCTTTTTGTTGAGATGGGGCCTGTATGTTTGCTGCTTAATTGTGGTGAGATTGTGTTGCTGTTGTCTGGCTATTAATGCCAGTTTGTTGCTGTTATTGGGTGAAACTGACTCTGCTGCGGTGGGGGGTCCTCCTGCTTGCTGATGCCTGAAGTGAGGAAATCCCTGGCACTATGTGCCTGGAAGGTTTAGCTGCTCATTCCATGTTGGCAGTTCTGCAACTGCCGTGTGGTTGGGTGGATTTCTTTTGTTCTGCGGATGCACGACTTGAGTTGATCCTGTTGCAGAAAGGCGCTAGCTTGGAGTGCTGTTACTGTAAGAAGTGGTTAATTCCACTTTTGATGTTGGCCCTGCTGCTGTTCGGTCTGCGTGGAGGTGGAAAGCTCTTGATTTCCTCTCTCTTGCTTGCTGCAATGGATGCTGTGTTCGGCTGCCTGCTGCACCAGGTGGCAAGTTCAGTGTGCAGATTCTTTGTGGGCTCTGAATTGGTGTTCGCTGCATTATTGTGGTGATTGTGTTACAATCCTTTGATTGCTATTGTCTGGCTACTTCAGCCAGTTTATTTGCTGCTGTTGCTTTGCAACAATGCAGTACTTGGTTTGTTTGGGTCTGTGCTTGCTGGTGTGATGCTGCTGGCTGGTATATGCGTGTTGCTATGGTTATGAATTGGAACTGTAAAGCCTTTCTATGCCACTGCCACTGTATTGCCTCTTGTGAATGCTCACTTTGCTCTTGATTGAGCTGCTGTCTTTGCGTGCTGATGCAGAAGAAGTAGCAATTGAGCTGCTGTCCTGTCTTCTGCTGATACTGGTGCCGGCTGAATAAATCCCGTGATGATGTCTTCAGTTGTATGCATGATATCCTGTATCCAACTTGTCTTGGATGCATGGGTGGTGGACGCCAGTTTGATGATGAGGCTGACTGAAAGGAGCAGCCACTGCTGTTTTTTTGCTGGCACTGTTCTGGTGTTGTGAGCTGCTGCGTAATGCTGATTTTTTTTTGGAGTATTGCTGCTCATGCGTTGACGATATACACGTGGGCTGATTTTGTCTGAAGCATGGGCAGGTGAATGGAGTTGAAGCTGATTTCAGTTCCCAACAATGGTCTTTCTGTCCAGCGATGTAGCTGCTGTGAGGTTTTGAGTTTGCTGGCCGCCTCCAGTTGGTGTATATTGGGCAATTACCAGTTTGTCCAGCGCTGAACCCGGATCCGGTTGCATTGCACCGCAAGATGATCCTGATATGTTAATGATTGTGTATCTGCTTATGTGTAATTTCAGATTATATTTGTTGTTTTTTGTTAAACGTTGTCCTCCCAGAGGCTATTTTGGTATAATTTGTTGTACCGTATGCTCGGGGTATACCCTAACTCTCAATGTTTTTATTCCAAGTCAAAATACTTGGATCAAAAACATAGTTTTTATAATTTTTTCTCCCTATAATCCAAAATACTTACTTACCAAAAAAAAAAAAAAGTTATCAGATA
>JAODPA010015725.1:0-13280 GCA_025585075.1 Nepenthes mirabilis
CATTATTTTATAGTATCTCTGCAAATAATTTGGATATTGGGAAAAAAATGTAAAATTGAAATATAAGTGTTGGGCCCCGATAAACGGGCCCATGAAAGCACGGTCCAGGGAAAAGACTCGAATCAAAGGTCCACAACTGCGCCCACGGGCCACGAAAGCCGGGAAGTCTAGGAGGCCCAAATCAGAAGCCAATGTTCCAAAGGCCCAAGACCGCAACAGGCGTCCGAGAGGTCTCGACAGCTCACAAGGAAGCCCGGGGACTCGCACGCTGACAGGGAGCGTCATACATGGACGAGGACCACTCGTACGTAACCGAGGGCGTCAGCTAAGCAACTTCGCTGATTCCCAAAGAACATGCATCCACTGCCAGTCGCCATCTTAACAGGACACGCCTAGTCAAATCAAAACTGACATTCAGACCCTACGGACACAGGCCTACCAGTGGCGCCAGCCGCGTGCTCTCCCACACGTCAGCGGCATTAAATGGGGACAGTGGACAGTTTCTCAACCACCTGTTGGCTGCCACGTGTCTCTTCCCCAACAACCTGATCTTTCCTATAAATACCCAACAAAGTTCCTTTCTAAAGGACCGACTTTTTCTCCCAGAGCTCATTCCAGAAGAAGAATATCTCTCTCGGCCACTCAACCCTCACTTTCCTGCGAGACGGAACAAAAAAGAGTGAGAAGTTTCCCAACGAGATCGAAAAAGCCCCCTAGTGAGTATAACTTCCTAAGAAAGAGATAAAACACAAGAGACAATGAAGGGATTAATCTTCGCAATTGTACCCTGTAAAGACTTCAATCCAAATAGTGAAGCATTCCTAAAGGTCCTGAGCCTCGTAGTTTTTCCTCCTCTTTCACGAGGAGGTTTTCCACGTAAAAATCTGGTTTTAATTCCCCTCTCATATCCAACATTTCAAACATTTGTGTTGCCTAAAAATTACGGATTCTACTGGGACCCCGGGGATCCAGAACGTAATAATAAGTTTTTTATTTTTTGGATTTATAGAATTTAAAGAAAATTCTAGGAAAAAGTTACTCTTTTGTATTTGAATTGTATGAGATTTAAAACGAAAATAAATTAATAAAAAATATGCATTAAAGTATTTCTAAAAAAATATTTTCCTTTCACCTTTATTATTTTTATTTTTTCTTGGTAATTTTTTTTGATTTTTTAAATTTAAAAAATCCATGCTCATTGTGACTGATGAATTGATGGTAATTTCTATTTTTATGAGTCTAATAATCAATAAAAAGGGGTAAGATTTGATTTTATGTCAATTATAAATCAGTAGAAATTAAGTGTTAACTATATTATTTTTTTTTAACATTAGAACTTGTTTTAATTGCATATAAAAAGAAAATTCAAAGAACTGCTTTAAATATAGACAGTTGACAAATAGAATTGATGGGTCTAATTGCGATACGTGTTGATTTAACAGCCGGTTTAATTGCCAGTAAAGCCTAATAAGTAATAAAGTTCAGGAGATCGTTCAGCCAGTCCATATATTGTAAGCAAGTCAAGGGGAACAATGGACTAAGATCAGCAGACAGTCACTATGACCCAACCAATTACATCCCAAGTCCACCCTCCACCTTAGCAATAGCAGTCTAGCAGCATAGAAGACGCCAGTGCAGCAGATTTCAACCAATAGTAGTAGTGGTCAACCATGGGGGAACTGCCATGCTCGCCAACTAACGGCAGCCAAGCCAATCCACGGAAGAAACAGCTTGGCCTCTATCTGCCATCACCAGTTGCGGTCATATCACTGCCACAAGACGACAAGCGGTTCTTATCAATGCTCCAATGGCTAGCGAATCCTAACGGACACCTGTCATAAACCTTGGTGTCAAAGCTTTCTCTACAGAGTATTACAAATACTTCTCACTATCATAAGAGAAGAGAGGACTCTTGAACAGACAAAGGATTGACCAATCCAGCTGAATGACCCTTGATCGAGATACAAGAGCTCCAAAAAAAAAAAAAAAAACTAAACTCTCTTTCCCCAACACAACTCTTTTTCCTTCTCACAAAACCGCTCGTCATCGAGTGTATTCTTAATGAGCCACTCCAATCGAGTACTTTATTTTTTTTCTAAGCCAGTCTTCGTTGAGTGCACCCTAATGAGCAACTCATCCAGTGCAGCATATCAGAACCCAGTCCTCCATCTTACCAAGCCGTTCCCTGCCGAGTGTATATAGGAGCCCAGACTTCCTCTCATATCCCTCGTGTACATGCAACTCTGTATTCTATATATCTTTCTTACATTTTTCTGTTTCCTTAGAAAGATTTTTGACTTGAGCGTCGAAGGATAAATTAAAAAGTGAGTCCTACCAATCCTCTGACAGCTCATTTGTTGTTTGTGGTGCGTAGGTTCTAGATTAATAGAGACGTAGATCTGACCCGTTTCAATTTGATCCACAGTAGAAGATTGATCGGCTCCCTAATCCGTACTACAACCTGGATCATGGAATGCATCATTAGCGTTGTTTATGAAAAATAATGTAAAAGTCTAACCATCACTCACCGCACTCACAAAAGCAAATATGGTCAAAACCAAAGTGCAGACTAGTGTCCCGGTTAGAGAAACTGTCGCCCAAAGCGACGACCCCTCTATGGGTAGCCATGTGGGTGAGCGTCTCGAGTCTGATGTTTGCGTACTGGTTGCCCAGATGGGAGACATGTTCAAAATGCTACAAAGGATCAACAACGGTCTAGACAAGTAACAGTTGGGGGGTCCTGCCCCCACAGAACAAGTATCGACTTCAAAGAAAAAGAGCTGAAGGCCGAAGCAACCGGTCGAGAAGACCCTGCGGCCTGATGACATTGGGGTCTAGGAAGCCTCGAGCAGTAGGGCTCGGACGAAACTAGAGGGTCGTCTTAGCCACGGGACATGAGAGGAAAGCCCTAAGCAGCGGAACCCTCGTTACCCCGTAGTGACCAAAGGCCCTTGACCCAAGGAGAAGCCTCCTGTAGCACACGATCACCACGAGTTGGTTGACGCATAGTCACACACAAGTAGCCGACGGTGACAATCGGATCACCCCATATCTAAGGTACTTGACCTACGGCAGTCTACCAGATAACCCTGATGAGGCCATGTGTGTGAGGAAGACAGCAGACTGGTACACCCTAGTAAATGAAAAATTGTATAGTCGGGGTTAGTCCCCTACATGAGGTGTCTCACACCAGAAGAGGCCGACTACGCGCTGGATGAGTTATATCTCAACATCTGCGACTCACATATAAGAGGCAAGAATCTTCCCTTCAAAGTTACGAGGTAGGCCTTTTTCTGACCCTTTATGAAGCGCGATGCCATGGAGTTCGTGAAGAAGTGCGAGAATTGTCAAATCTATGGAAATATACCTCACCAGCCGCATACAGAACTGCAGGCCCTCCAGTCACCCTGGCCGTTCGCTCAATAAAAGCTCGACATACTCGAACCTTTGCCTATAATATCCGAACAAAGGAAGTTTATCATAGTGGATATCGACTACTTCATTAAGTGGGTGGCAGCATCTCCGCTGGCATAATAACCGAACAAAACACAACAAAGTTTGTTCGTCAAAGTATCGTTTGTCGGTTTTGAGTTTTCGAGATTATAGTGACAAACAACGGAACCCAATTCACTGGTAAACAATTCACCAAATATTGTACGAGCATGCAAATAAGGCTGGTTCACACTTTCGTTGCTTACTTGTAAGCTAGTAGATAGGTGAAAGTGACAAACCAAACACTGCTACATGGGTTAAAAACTAAGCTAGATAACGTTGGGGGCTCCTAGGCCAATAAGCTGTCATCCGTCCTCTAGTCATACAGGACCACCCTGAGGGAGCTGACCTACAAAACGCCTTTCATTTTATACAACGACACTAAGGCAGTCGTCCCGGTTGAAATTGATTTGTCCAACTTTCGAGTCGAGAGTTTCGACCCCCTCAGCAATTCTCAAAGGCTTAGGGAATACATCGACTTGCTCGAAGAGACCCAAGACACAGCATGCCTTAGGACGACAACCTGTCAGCAGCGAATCATGCAATATTACAATAAGAGGGTAAGAGCCCGCTGATTTGAGGTGGGGGATCTCGTCCTACGGAGTGTAGAGGCAATCGGCAAAATTGCTAATAGGAACAATCTCTTTCCAAACAGGGATGGACCATTCATCGCCTCGGCAATCCTTTAAAACGATATGTATAAGCTACAAACTCGAAATGGCAAGCTGGTCTTAAGGACATGGAACATCGCTCACCTCAAAAGGTACTACCAGTAGGCTTAAGTCGAGCCCAGGTAAGGTCAACATGTATCATTTTGAATGCTTATAAAAGTATCACATTTTAGTAAATAAAATTATTATTTGTTCATGTATACTTATCCATGTGAATGCATGCATGTTTGTCATCTTATAAAATCAAGTGACCTAAATTGCCCCTAATTCAAGTGAGACTCGTTCTGGCCTACTTCACAACCCACTAGCAGTTGAAAAACCTTTGTCCCGAACCGAGCGGCCCCTTAAGCGGTCAAACATTGAACCTTGGTCCTACACCAAGCGGCCTTGTTGCGGCCGAAAACCCAATCCTGAGGGCTCCTGGAGCTTCCAACCAAACGACTACTAAAAATCTTAGGAGGCTTTTACAGCAGGTGTGCAATGACCTTCCTTCGACAGAGAGAGCGCCCTCAATCGATGACAGTCGGCGAATTAGGACCAGACGTACATGAATTACGACATCCTTAGATAGGACCAAGCGCCGATACAACAATATATGGACAACAGCTTACGACTCCGCCAAGGTCTGGCTACTGTGGTCATAAAACCCAGTTAGCCCTAATGAGACTTACCCTCGAGCGTGCGATAATGTCCTACTTACAAGATAGAGCACCTCACAAAGTCAAGGTGCTGCGACGTTCCCTCCCCAAGGGAATGAGCACCACCGAGTAAATATGCCCAAGACAAGCCAGCGATGATATCTACAACACTTAGCCAGCCAAATGAAGGAAAGTAATTCCACGCAAAACTAGAAGCACACAGCCGCAAAGGTAACAGTAATCTAGTTGATCTCATTACAAAGGTTCCAAATTTACAATGTGGGCCATTCGCCCCAAACGGTCCAGAAGAAAAAAAAAAAGAGAGAGGAGCCTAGTGATCCGGAAAGGAGAGGCTTGGCGGTTGATGACTGCTCGGTTGCAAAGACGAAGGGCCGGTTATCCCTTCGGTAGGGGTCAGCAAATCCGACTCTCGAGTGGCACTAGCATTCACCAGATGAAGGAGGGAGACAGGAAAGTCTGGGGCCGTAAGCTGCACCACTCGATGGCAGAGATGAATGTCGTCCCAATACTTGCGGTCCAACACCTTACCAAGTCTTTTTGCTAGAATGGAGGCGCTGAACTGGTTCTCAAGTTAGGTAATGTCCATGAAGAAAGGAGTGCCGCTCTTGAAACTGGCGGAGCAACTCCTCGAGAGAAGTAATCTTCACCCCGGCCTCGTGCAGCTCACATTCTAGGACGTCGATTCGCTTCTCGCTTGACCTCACCTGCTCATCTACGGCTCTATGCTCTGCCGTACTAACGTGCTTCTGGGCCAGATTGTCAATGGCCGTCGAAAGTTGAAGAACCTTCTCCTGTACCTGCCGATAGAAAGTATGTTAGGCAGATCGAGACGAAAGAAGAGAAAAGGCAAAGGGATGTTAAAAGAGTACCTCAGTAGCCTCCTTTAAGGGCGGACAACCAGGGGCAGCCTCAAGTGACCCTGTGGCCTCCTCGGCTCTAGCAGACCCATCTCCTTTGGACCCCAGGAACTTGGGGGCTAGTCCTACGGCTTCCTCCACCATGTCCACAACAGTCGTCGCCTATTGGACCCCAGGCTCCGAAGGGTCAAAAGGAGACACATCAACAACACCGATCACCTCAGAAGGAGGCTCCTCGGCGACCTCAGTGCCTTTAGCAGGCCCCTTGACTCCTTCAGCTTTGTCAGACAAGCTGATGGCAACTGCTGCAGGAATATCACCAGATGCCTCCATCGTACCAGCGGGAACCTCATCTTCGCCCACTACGGCTTTGATAGCTGTCTCAGCTAGGGCGTCCGCAGTCCAATCTCTGCCTAAGGCCCCCTTGACGATGCCGACGAAAATGCCGAGCGTCGGCTCGGCACACAAGGTTTTGAGGTCTATCGGGACCCCGAACTGTGCCAAGACAGGTGCAGAGATTGGCTTGACTCCAGCTTCGATGTCCCCTGTTGCGTCCGGTAACTCTGACCGCGTTGAAGGTCGAAAGCGAGTGGATCTCTGGGCACGCGGACTTGAGAGTTGGAGCAACACAAAGTGAACGAGAACGAATAGAAAAGCACGGGGACAGGGGATGAATGCTTCAATTTACGTGGAAAACCCTCCGATATGGTGAAGGGTGAAAAACCACGGTGATGGACGTGCAGTCCGAGAAATCTCACTATCAAGAAGAGGAAATACAATGATGAAGGCCTGGGAAACTTAGCGTCCTCAGGGTGTTTACAACTCGAGAAATATAGTTTCTCTTCTTTCTCTCTTCTCTTGGGGATTTTTGCTAGAGCCTGGTTACGGAGGTCTGGGAGCCAAAAAAAAGGTCCTTCTTCAGCTGTTGGAGTTGGGTATTTATAGAGAACGTGATGCCGTAGAGAAGACGACACGTGGTGCTGGCACGTCAGGGCTGTCTGCCACCATCACCACCACTGTAGATGCGGCTGTGACAGGGACACCTGTCACCACCTGCAGATACGGCGCTCAGAGGCGCATGGCCTGCAGGTACGGCGTGTCAGGAGCCGTTGCGTGCGCTGAGCTGGCATCTGGGTTATTTTGGTCTTTCTGATGGCCCCCGTCCTAAAGGAGTCCCATTGTCTGTCCGGGTGGCCAAGCAAGTCGAAAACGAGCCAGTTGTCCAAATCTAGCTGGGTTCATGGGCCTTTTGGGCCGTCTTTCGTATACGGCCTTTTGGGCCTGCGTCTGTGATTCTGGGCCCAGGTTCCAGGACCCATCACGAGCCCCCCATGTCAAGCGGTTCGAGGACTCAGCCGTTTGACATGCCTTGCAAGTGTCTTTTCGCCATCATAGACAGCGGTCTTCGTCTTCTGCTGGCGTGAAAGGCGTCCGAGGTCTTCTTGTAAATCACGGAACCTATCTTTCGCCGCCGTTTCCCATCCCCATGGAGCATTGAATGCGATGGTCGATTGATGTGACATCGCCTCAGGAAACCCTAAGGCCTACGCCTGCCCACTGCGTATGGGGAGTTGACACGTGGAACGGTCATGATGAGGGCGCCTCCTCACCTTTTCAAAAATCTCTTTAAATCTTTCGTCATATCCTCATTACTCTTCGCATTTTCTTCTTCCTTCCCTTAGTTTCCTTCGAAAACCTTCACGGTGTTCTTGCTTTTCTTACTTGCCACCATGTCTCCTGGTGTCGATGAGATTGTCTCTTCCCTCACTTCGCAGGACCTCGAGCAGATCAGGGCGAAGTATAACATTCCGGCGTCGGACTCGATGGTGGTTCTTGGCGCCGCCGAGAAGGCGAACAGCCCGCCAGTTGGTTACATTACCGTATACGAAGTTCACCTTAAAGGTGGACTTCGTTTCCCTGCTTCGGCTGAGCTCCGCCGCCTGATGAAGGAGTTGGCTGTCCCGCTCGCGAAGCTTCAGTCTAACGCCATCAGGTATTTGGTCTCTCTGTGCGTCTTCGCGCGCTGCCATGGCAAAACCCTCGAGGCGATCATGGTAAAGATCATGTTCTGCTTTAATCAAACTCTTGAGTGGATAGCCATGACCCCTCGCCCCGAGTTCACTGAGATGAGCGGTGGGAACCCGGATTCCACCAAAAGGTGGAAGGACAGGTTTTTCTTTCTCAAGGTGGATGATGACTGGGAGCTCTCCTCCGTGTGGGGAAACGTCACCAGCAAGTATGGCTCCGACGTTACTGACGAGGAGAGGGAGATTGCCAGGGAGGTCACAGATTTGGTGCTGGCGAACCTGGGCGGCTTTAGCGCGGGGAAGAAAAACATCTGGCTGTCCCCTGAAAAGCTGGCGGAAGCCAAGTGGACGGTGCCATCCGGGGATTCTGCCATTGCCGCGTCGAAAAAGAAGAAGAAGAAGAAGCTGAGGAAAAGAGAGGGTCCTCTTGTGATTCAGGAGCCCTCCGAGCGGCCTCCCAAGAGCCCGCGGATTGAGGTCTCTGGGGATCCGCCGAGTGTTGTTGCTGAGTCTTCCTCGGAGGATGACCGCGTCATAGCCCCCATGGTTAGGGCGGCCACGCAGTTGACGTCTGGCCCTTCCACGGAGCCCGAGGCCGTCGCAGCACCGCCTTCTGGCGTCGAGGTCCATCCTGAGACCCTTGGTGCCTTGGAGGAGACAGTCTTGGACGAGGTCATAGAGCCTCATGAGGCGGAGGCTGCTGCTGATGTCACTGCTGGGGAGATCTTTGACCTTCTCGGCGGCGAGGAGGCAATGGCCGCGGCCTTGGAGGTCCCGGTCGTTGTTGACGCCCCGGAGGTAGTGGAGCCCCCCACCCCTGAGGGTCCTCCTTCTGAGGCCATTCTTGATGTTCCTGCGGCGCCTGCGGAGTGCCCATCCGTACCCGAGGTTCCAGAGGAGATTGCCCCCAGTGAGGATCCTATCATCTCCCAGGTATTTCACTGCCTTACTCTTCGCCTCCATTCTTGCCAACTGTAATTAAATATCTTTGATTCTTCTGCAGCTCCAAGATCTGCTTGGTGGCCTTGGCCGGCTGGTGGACGTAATCGCCCGGTCTCGACGGGAGGCGGAGTCCTTGAAGGCCGTCCAAGAAGAGAACCAGCGGCTTCGTACGGCGCTTGCTTCATCTGAGGAAGCGCTTGCTTTATCTGAGGAGGCCCTTAGGCTCTCAGAGGCCCGACATGGTTTCTTGACGGGACGAATCCTTCAGCTGGAGGAGGCACAGAGGACCTCGGTGCAAATTACTGAGATGGCTCCTGCACTGCAGTCCAAGTTCTGGGATGGCATCCATCTGTGTCGCCGGTTGATGCAGATCCTGCACCCACAGTTTCCCACTGCTGTGTTGGATCCGCGTAACGCGGCCGCCGTATCCCCTCAGGACGTGTTTGGTCTTCGGGGCAGGCCATTTCCCGAGTCTTTGGTGCCGAGTCCCTCATCGGGTCCTCGTCCATCAGGTCAACAGGGGACTTTGAGCCGCGGGGCTGGTCCTTCATCTTTGGGAGAGTCATCCGGAGCCGCGCCGCCTCGGGGCCCCTGTGAGGGCTAGACTTTGTTCTTCTTTTTGTATCATTGTATTATATTTTATGGAATAAAAGAAATCCTTGACTTTTGTCACAAGTGCCTCTTTCTCTTTTCTTCTTCTTGTTTCAGTCAAGTTTTGTTATGACCTCAAGGGCCCGGCCTCTGGGACCGCTCGGTCGCAGCCGAGTTTTTTTTTTGACCTCGGGGGCCCGGCCTTTGGGGCCGCTCGGTCACAGCCGAGTTTTTGTAATGACCTCAAGGGCCCGGCCTCTGGGACCGCTCGGTCACAGCCGAGTTTTTGAATGACCTCAATGGCCCGGCCTCTGGGACCACTTGGTCACAGCAAAGTTTTTGATGACCTCAAGGGCCCGGCCTCTGGGACCGCTTGGTCACAACCAAGTTTTTGATGACCTCAAGGGCCCGGCCTCTGGGACCGCTCGGTCACAGCCGAGTTTTTGTTTGTTGGAGACGGCCCGCTTTTCACTGGTAGTACTTCCTTAGGTGAGCGGCGTTCCAGGTCCGGGGAATCAGCTTGCCATCTTGGGTACGTAGCTTGTAAGCTCCTCCTCGAAGGATGGCCGAGACTAAGAACGGCCCTTCCCAATTTGGTGAGAGCTTGTTTCTTCCTGCTATCTTTCCCGTGGCTTCCACGCTTCTTAGTACGAGATCCCCAACCTCGAACGGCCGCGCCTTCACCTTCTTGTTGTAATAGCGGGCCACCCGTTGTTGGTAGGTTGCCACCCTAAGTCTCGCCTGGTCGCGGACTTCCTCAAGGGCATCGAGACTTTCTCGGAGCCTTTGGCTGTTATCCGTTGCGCTGAAGCATCCAACCCGGGGACTGGTAAGGCATACTTCTATTGGGATGACAGCTTCGACCCCGTAGCAAAGGTTGAAAGGGGTCTCTCTAGTGGACTCCCGTGGCGTCGTTCTATACGACCAGAGGACTGAGGGCAATTCATGTACCCATGAGCCCTCCGATAATTCCAGCCTGGTTTTCAGCCCGTGTAAGATTGTGCGATTTGTTACTTCCACCTGTCCGTTGGCCTGCGGGTACGCCACTGATGTGTGTACCAGGTTGATCCTCAGGCTTGCGCAGTACTTGGTGAAACGCTTTCCGGTGAACTGCGTTCCGTTATCGGTCACGATGCACTCGGGCACTCCAAATCTGCACACGATGTTCTGTCGGAGGAACTCCGTCGCGTTCTGCTCTGTTATTCTGGCCAGTGGTACCGCTTCCACCCATTTGGTGAAGTAGTCGATTCCCACGATCAAGAACTTCCTTTGTCCAGGGGCGAGGGAGAATGGCCTGTGGATGTCGAGCCCCCATTGGGTAAACGGCCACGGAGATTGTAGCGCCCGGAGTTCTGTGTGAGAGCGATGGCTCATGTTATCGTGGAGTTGACAACTCTCGCATTTGCGTACGAAATCCATGGCGTCATATTTCATGGTCGGCCAGTAGTATCCTTGCCTCATGAGCTTAAAGGCTAGATTCTTTCCTCCAACATGGGATCCGCATATTCCGAGATGTACCTCCTGCAGGGCGTATTCGGCTTCTTCTGGGGTAAGACACCTCAAGTAGGGAGCCGAGAAGCCCCGTCGATACAGCCGGCCGTCTACGATCGCGTACCAGCCCGCTGTCTTCTTTATCTTTCTGGCCTCGTTCGGGTTCTCGGGCAACGAGCCATCAGATAGAAACTTCAGGTAGGGAGTCATCCAGGTGCTTCCGTCCGCGACCTGCATCACCTCCCGCTCGGGGTCTTCAATGCTGGACCTCTCCAGGATCTCTCGCATTCCCCTGGCGTACTGTTCAGGATCTCCGGAGGCCGCGGCCCGAGCGAGCGTGTCGGCTTTGGCGTTTTCCTCCCGCGGGATGTGGATGAACTCGGTCGTCTTGAATTCCACGATCATGTCCTTGACCTTTGAAAGGTACTTGGACAGCTGCTCGTTGTTGACGTCGAAGTTCCCGCGAACCTGATTGATGACCAACTCGGAATCGCTGTAGATGACGAGCTCTTTGGCCGAGCATTCCTTGGCGAGTCGGAGTCCGGCCAGCAAGGCCTCGTATTCTGCGGCGTTGTTTGTGGCCGGGAATCCCAATGTCAACGAGTACTTTATCTCCATTCCCTCAGGTGTGCGTAACACGATCCCTGCTCCGCAGCCGTCCTTCATGGAGGAGCCGTCCACGTGCAAGGTCCATGCGGAGGTTCTGTTGAACTCGTCCGTGGTAGTCCGGTCCTCGTCACAAGTGGGCGGTGCCGTTGTCTCGACGAGAAAGTCCGCGAGCGCCTGTCCCTTTAAGGCTGGCCTCGGACGGAACTCAATGTCAAATTCACCCAACTCGATGGCCCACTTGATCAGCCGGCCGGAGATCTCGGGTTTCTGCAAAACAGCTCTTAAAGGTTGATCGGTTAAGACTATTACCTTGTGCGCCTGGAAGTACGGCCTGAGTTTCCTTGCGGAGCAAACCAACGCCAAGGCCACCTTCTCCGTCAAGGGATACCTGCTCTCGGCGCCTGCGAGAGTCTTGCTGACGTAATACACGGGCTGCTGCTTGCCATGCTGCTCTCGTACCAACACCGAGCTTAGCGCTGCGTCGGATACGGAGAGGTACAAGTACAACTCCTCGCCTTGCTGAGGGGAAGCCAATAGGGGCGGACTCGAGAGGTAGCTCTTGAGCCCTTGGAACGCTTCCTCGCAGTCATCACTCCACCGAAAATCTCGGGATTTTGTTCCTCTTAGCGCTTTGAAGAACGGCAGGTGCTTTTCGGCCGATTTTGCTAGGAAACGGGAGAGAGCGGCCACTCGCCCAGTAAGCTGCTGTACCTCCCTCACCGTTTGCGGAGACCGCATGTTCAGGATCGCTTGGATCTTCTCTGGGTTTGCCTCAATTCCCCGGTGTGACACGATGTAGCCCAAGAATTTTCCAGAGGAAACCCCGAATGTGCACTTACTGGGGTTGAGCTTCATTCCATGGGTTCTGAGCACATGGAAGGTCTCGGCCAAGTCTTTCACGTGATCACCGCTCATCCGGCTCTTGACGAGCATGTCGTCAACATATACTTCCACGTTTCTACCCATCTGGTCTTTGAACATTTTGTTCACGAGCCGTTGATAAGTAGCCCCCGCGTTCTTGAGACCAAAGGGCATTACCTTGTAACAGTACGTCCCTTGGTCCGTCATGAATGACGTATGCTCCTCGTCCTCGGGGCTCATTTTGATTTGGTTATATCCGGAGTACGCATCCATGAAGCTTAAAAGTTCATGGCCGGACGTTGAGTCCACGAGGTGGTCGATCCTTGGCAATGGGAAGCTGTCTTTGGGGCACGCCTTGTTGAGGTCGGTGAAGTCCACGCACATTCTCCACTTCCCATTGCTCTTTTTCACCATGACCACGTTGGCCAACCAGTCCGGGTACTGGACTTCTCGGATGAATCCAGCGTCCAGGAGTTTCTTGACCTCCTCGCGGATGGCCACCAACTTCTCCGTGGAATAGTTTCTCCGCTTCTGTCTGACCGGCTTATGCCGAGGGTCGACACTTAATTTGTGGACGATGACCTCGGGTGAGATCCCGGGCATGTCACTGGGGGACCATGCGAACACGTCCGAGTTTTCTCGTAGAAAACTGACGAGTTGGTCCCTTACTGCCTCTGAGAGCGAGCTTCCTATTTGGACATATTTCTCTTGATCCGCGGGATTCAATGGGACTCGGACTACAGGCTCTCCTGGCAGAGCGTGTTGCAGTGTTGCCTCATCCCTGAGGTCGAGATCTTCCATGGGCTGTGGAAGTGTTACTTGCTCGGTCTGGGCCAAGTAACACATCCGCCCGGTTGACTGGTCTCCGAGGACCTCTCCTACCCCACACGGGGTGGGGAACTTCATCTTAAGATGTGGAATGGAGGTCACTGCGTTGAACGCGACCAAGCAAGGTCGTCCGAGTATCGCGTTATAGACCGAGGGCAGGTCTACGACGAGGAAAGTGAGGACTCTTGATGCCGTCCTCGGATAGGTTCCCAGGGTTACCTCCAACTGGATGATACCCTGGACGGGCACTGG
>JAODPA010015736.1:0-13278 GCA_025585075.1 Nepenthes mirabilis
ATTCCATCGTATATTTGAGATTTAGACTGTAATTTAATTACACCGGGTTAGATTTTTTAGACTCCCTTTTCGGATCCTGCATTATCAAATTGTGCGGTCCATATTTAATATGTTCGAATTAACCTTAAATTACACTATACAGAATAATGTCAATGCACCTATCAATTCAAATGGCTATGTATTGTAATGTTTAAATACATAAAAATATTTTATAGGTAATAAATATTCTATATACCTGTAAATCTGTTGGGTATGGTTTAAAATGAGATTAGTTCGACTTGTGGCTATAAGTGGCCAACAAACCGTCAGCTAATAAAGAAATATGAACTGATTGAATTGTCAAACTCAAAATAAAAGGTAATCCGACTGAATTATCAGATATTTAAGTGACCAGATTACTGACAATACAAAAGATCAAGTTATTAAACAATTGTGCGATTAATAAATTTGAACGTTTAATATTGACAAACGGTTATATAAATCGAATGATGAACGGTTAAATTAAGTGAATAGTTAACACATAACAAACAAATATTAGATTCAGAATTTATATAATAGTTGAACGATTCAATTCTCAACCAATATAGGTTATAACAAACAAATAATAGATTCACACATCTTCAAGAAAGATACGCTGATTAGTAATAATACTACAAATATGCCAATTTTTTTCCAAACGAAAGGGATGTAATTCGAATCACTGATAAAAATTACAAAATTTGAGTTTTAATTTTCTACAGACATACAAATTTCAACAATTACAAAATCAATTCTCCGTTTCATACTCTCTCACTCATCTTCAACCTCTCATATTCATTTATTCTTATAAAAAATTTTAATTTAAGCGTCAAAGAATCTTTTAGGAAGCACGTCTCATATATTTTGACATATTATTAATTATTATGGTGTGTAGGATCTGAATTACAATATTCAAAGGATTAACCTAACTCCACTTGGACTACTCTCTAGGTCAAGGCACGAATCATTGGTACTACCTATGGAAATACGATTAAGCAATTTAACCGATATAAATGCTAATTGTCTAGGAACAAATCTTGTCTTCGCCAAAGCGAAAATTGTGAACTTACGATTACAATGACAGCTAAGCTAACCAACAAATGATATTCCATCCCATAGCATTGTCCTGCAGGGGAGCAGTTTCGAGAGTGCCCACCAATCAACCAATTCTAACATTAAGGCCCTAACCTCTCAAATCCAAGATATGTCAAAGACACTGAAATTTTTATGGGATAAAGTCAAGGGCCAAACTTGTAAGGCCGAGGTCATCCAAACATAGACATTGCCTATTGGAACAAATAAATGAAAGAAAGCCATTTTGAAGAGAGGCTATTCACGGTCAAAGATTTTAAATGCTCTAGAGGCGCCTATTTGTGTTGCTCCTTCTTGACTAGAGGAGCACATGAACATTGAAGTCAGGGAAGAGAGTTTTGAGTAATGAAATCCTTGATATACCAAATATTTAAAACACCCAATTAATTGGGAGGATGGATCATGCAATAGCAAGTCCAAAACCCTCCCTATTAAGTAGATACTAGGCGTATCTATAAATTTTTCAAAGCTGAGAATATTTCTCAATACCAAAAGAATTGTGTTCACCATTAAGTGGATGAAAGAGTAAAAAAAATTAAAGAGTAGGTTTTTTAAGAAAACACTGTTGGCCAAACAAATGAATTGAGCCATACAAATTTTACCACGGGGATAAAGAAGTATCGACTGCCTCATAAGTTGAAAACGCTAATATTGGATTCTTACAACTGAAGTACTAATCCAATGGATCTTCTCGACCACTTTCAAATATTGTTTGGTTCTCAAAACTTAAAGGATGTCGTACTATACCTCTACTTCCTTTTAACTTTGAAGTAATACATGAGAATTTGATTTTATAGGTTAGGACCAAATTCTGTTTGGTCTTTTTAGGAACTAGTAGACTAATTTCTATCATAATTCACCTTTAAGCAGAGGGAAGAAAAGTAACCTCAACACCTTGTCACGATCCGATGTGCTCCAAGCAAGAGCCTAAACATTCTTTGGCTAGATTTAATATGAAAGTTAGAAGCATATTGAAACTCACCAATGATGTGAAACTGAATATCTTTATAGTAACGATATAATCAAACGATTTTGTTAAATATTTAGTTTAGTAAGATCCCATGACATTCGTGGATGCAGAAGCCATCACTCTAGTATAGCTTGCAACAAAAGAGGAAAACAAAGCAAAGCAACTATAACACTCAAATTATATTAGCCATCCAGAATCAAAAAGTGGTAAAAAGAAAAGAAACAGTAATAATTCTACCACTTGAGATTACTGAAAAGTAAAGAGGATTGAGTTCGGCTTTCGCAGAATGTACAAGTAGATCAACCTCACACTATTGAATGATACTCAAATAAACATTTTGATATAGATAGAGAACAAAAAATGTCTAATATGGCCCAGAGGAAAGTGATCAATTTAAGTATTATTTTTACTATCGATCTCTAAGGCACAATATTGAAAACTACCAGATATTACAAATGGAGATTGAAATCGTAAGGCACAATATTGAAAACTACCAGATATTACAAATGGAGATTGAAATCGTAACACAAAAGAAAACCTCTAGAAATATTTACAAAACTCTTGGTCCACACCATGTAATGATAAATATGACAAGAGGCGGGCTAGGTAGTCGTAAAGCCGAGTGGTGGTGCGATTCATTAGTACAATATTTACCAAACCCGTCAGTAAAAGGGCTTAAGATAATTATGATAATACTTCCCTTAATAAGATGTAGATGTTAGCAGTAAAAATGATATCACTAGTTTTAATAATAGCTATATAGTATATGTAATCTCTCTCACTTAGACCCCATTATTATATTTGTACTTATTTTAAATGATATTTATTACTATTAATTAAAATGAGTCTTTATAAATAATAAAAATTGAAGAAATATTCTTCATTTCAATATATTCATCAAGTTAAAATTTAAAAGCAATCAAATAGAACTACCGGATGGGCTGCTAAATGAACTTAACAATGAAACTGTTTGAGTGAAGGAAATAGTGTAACTAAAGGTTACATTGGGGCATATCCAAAAATTGCCTCCCATATGCTAACCTTCCTAATTGTCAATCTTCCCTTGCTTTATGATACTATATTGGGCCAACCACATAAAATAACATTTGGAGCAATTATTTTAATCCCACATCCTAAAATAAAGTTTCAACTACATACAGGATTTAAAGAAGTTACGGAAAATCATGTCATTAGATAAGTTAAAATTTGACAATATCGATGGCTCAGTGTCTTCCTAACCTATTGAAGCCCTAGATCTTTGAGATTAGGCTTCTCTTCAATAGGCACAAACTAGAAAGTTGGCTCTCCAGATTTCTCTAAAACTACCAGACCCGGATAAGTATATTTAATTTGGCTCTTTCCTAGCCCATGACCTAATAAAGAGGTTAATTGTGTTTTTTTGGAATAATGTGGAATCTTCGCCTAGCACAAGCTGACATTTTTGGAATCCCGATGGAGATGATGGTTCACAAGTTGAACCTTATTCCAAAACACAAGCCATTCAAATAAAGAATACAAAACCGCTCCTTGAAAAATTTGTATCAATTCATGAAGAGGTCAACAGTTAATTGACACTGGTATCATCAAGGAGATAAATCATCTAAATTGGATTGACTAACTGATAGACTCGATATTTAGATACCAACTATTCAACTTTATGGATACTTAGTCTGGTACAAGTAAATCTAAATTATTTTAGAAGATAAAGAGATGACTTCTTTCATGATTAATTAGGAAACATACTACTATAAAGTAATATCATTTGAATTGAAAAATGCTAGTGAACAAAATGGTTGAGCGGTGTTTTGAAAGAATCATGGAGGTGTATGTTGATGAAGTCCTTGTCGAAAGTATATTTTTCGACAACCATATTAACAATCTACTTGAAAAATACCAAATAAAATTAAACCCAATCAAACTTGTATTTGGAATAACTTTCAGTAAGTTCATAGAGTTTATTGTCCCATAATGCAATATAGAGGTGAATTTGAAGAAAATAAAAACTATAATAGATATGAAACTGTCTTAAATAATCAAGAAAATAAAAAAAACTAGTAGGAAGATTGGCTGCTATGTCCCAATTTTTTACGAAACTAACTGAAAAATATCTTTCATTCTTCAAGACATTAAGAGGATTGAAGATAAATGGTTTCTAGTAAATGCAAGAGTGTTAACAAACTTTCCAAGACTTAAAAGAATATATTTGGTACATCCGTCTTTATTGACTTGTCTTAAAGAGGATAAGGAATTACATATCTACCCGACCGTGTAAAAATTATTCATGAGTGCGATTTTGATCGAAGAAGTAGGGATTTAGTGTCCGGTATACTATGCCTATAAGATCATAAAAAATACAGAAACTCAACATACACAAATGGAAAAAGTTCATTTACCCTTAGTTTTTACTGTTACAAAGTTTCGACCGTATTTTTAGACCTATAAGATGGTGATTTTGTCTAACTAACTGTTAAAAACTATCTTGCTGAAACTAAAAATATCTAGATGCCTGATCAAATGATCAATCAAGTTAGATGAGTTTGACATAGCATTTAGAGTACAACCCTCAATAAAGCATCAAACCCACAAAGACTTCATTAATGAAACAGCGATCCAAATCTTGAAAGAAAAAAATGTAACCATGAAAGCAACCCCAAAAGGCTACTGCCCGCATATATGTTGAATGTTGAAGGAGCATCCACACAGTTTTGTAGCAGCGTTGGGGTAATATTAACCTCACTGAAAGATTTGAGATAAAACACTTGATCTGATTCGAATTCCTAACCAAGAACAATGTGGCAGAATATAAAACTTTACTAATCGGCTTAAAATTGATGAAGGAATATCTTGTCAAGAACCTGATTGTGTACAATGATTATGAGTTGATGGTCAATCAAGTGTCGACTAATTTTAAAGTACCCAACCTAGACCTAGCCAAATATCTCCACAAGATATGAGATTTCTTTTTATCCGTTGATAAGGTTGAAGTTATCCATATATAAGAGAAGACAATTTGAAAGTTGATATGAGAAAAATGCTTCAAAGGCCTAGTATCAATAAACAAGATGAAGAGAAGATAATTTGAAAGTTGATATGAGATAAATGCTTCAGTAACTTAGTATCAATAAACAAGATAAAGTCCTCCAAGTGGCAGATAAAGTAACTTGGAAAACACCATTATTAAAATTCCTTGAGAGTGAAACGCTTCTGATTGATTCCACAAAGGCAAAATGCATTTCAAAATTCGATAATTGGTACACTTTGGTAGATGGGACACTGTATAAATTGGATTATTCTGTACCCTACATGCCTTGTCTATCTCCAATGGAAGCTAATTACACCTTTGGAGAAGTGCATCTTGGTATATGTAGAACACATATGAAAGGCAAAAATTAAGCCTCCAAATTTATGAGATAGGACTATTATTAACCAACTATAAAAAAAAAATGTGATGGAATTCGTAAAAAAAATATGATAATTGTTGAATACATCGCAAAGTACCTAAGCAACCGCATACAAAACTTGAGGTTTTGCAGGCTCTTTAGTCATTCACTTTGTAAGGGCTAGATATGTTTCGTCCATTTTAAATAATAACTATATAAAAGAAATTTATTATTACTTCGATTGATTATTTCATAAAATGAGTTGAAAATTCTCAGATAGCCAAAATTATGGAGTGTAATACAATGGAATTTGTTCATATAAATATAACTTCTAGATTTATAATACCAATTGTCATAGTAATTTATAAAAGTACCTAATTCTCTCACAAAAGACTCACAAAATATTCCAATATCCTTGTAATTAGGTTAGTTCATATATCAATCTTACTCCCACAAGTAAACTAATTAGCAAAATTAATAAATCGGATGATAGTGAATAGGTTAAAGACTTAGACAAAGTTGGATAGGCTTGGCTAAATGAACTTCCGTAAGTAATTTGATCAGATCAAACGACTTCAAGAGAGCCTACATGAGAATTGTCCTTCATCCTGTGCTTTGAAATAAAAACGGCTATCTCAATGGAGATAAAATTGCCAAATTATCAAGTGGAATACTTCGGATAGAAGCTTCTAATTTTTGAGGACATTAGGAAGAGTGCATACATTCAGTTGGCAACCTATAAATAAAGAGTCACATAATATTATAACAAAAATATAAATGTGAGGACTTTTGAGGTCTATAACTTAATATTGAGGAATATTAAAGCAACTGGGAAAGTAATAAACCGGAATCAATTATCCCAAACTTAGTAGAGGCAATTACTAGTGTTGGCCATACTCTAAAACGAGACATATAAATTACCTGGTCAAAATGAAAAGTTGGTTTCTCGAATTTGGAACGTCATTTACCTTAAAGACGTAAGCTAGGTACATACAGGTATGCCTGCCCCTCACTTTAGAGTGGTTGCGTGCTGTAATTTTCTTTTTCAAATTGTTAATAAAGTTGATCTTCTGATTCATTTTTTACAACTTTACACTTTTATCAAAAATTAATACGATTATGATTGATCCTGAGTCAGACAATTAAGTTAAAAATCTTGCTTGTAAAGCACAGCGATTTAAATGAATGGTCAAAATGTAGGCTCAATAGAAGTGTAGGCCTCCAGCATGGCTGCACACCAATAATTTCAAATGACTCAGGAGTTTAAGAGCTAAGCCTTCAATCTCTTTTGAGAGGTTAAAAAACAGGCCGGATAAGGACAATCAAAACTCAACTAACAATCATTTGACCTATTAAACCTTAGGGATACTATCAATGCATAAGTATTAATACAATCACATTCCTAATCGCAAGAATTTGCTTAATTTAGATTAATTTGATTTAATTTTTATGCTAATTTATTTCCAACATTAAGACTCAAAAATTAATCGACAAATTTCTAAAATTTCTGAATCGACGTTGGATATAAATTACAAGTCAATTTTAACAACTGATCGAAAATAAAAAAACCAGTTAAATTACAAGACCTAAAATGTCACACCCGAAAGTAGTTTCGAATACCAACCGTATAGTGATATTAAAATATACGTAAAGATATACATAGATACTAAAAGTCAGGGTACTAAAAATCTGGCCTCATCTAAATTATTAAAAAGAAAACTAAATTCCAACTATATCACTGAGAAATATATCACAACAACTAAATTAATACAAAACTATTCAACTGAATGAAAAAAGACATCCTAACGTTACTATGTTGAGATGAAATATAAAATCTAAATTATTTCGATTTCTAATTCTAATTCTCTGAACAACTTGTCTACCAACATCCTTACCAGCAAGTGTGATCCTAGTCGCTAATTTGAAGAAATTATCAAGAAAAAATAAAAAAAATAGTGAACTAATTGTCCAATAAGGCATATAAATTTTCATAATTAAATATGCTACTTACATTAAAACATGTTGAAGAGAACAATGAATTTGAAATTCATATGTAAGGCCATGAATTTTCATAACATTCATGTATAGATTTTAAATTTCTTTTTACAATTCTTAATCTACAATGCGCTATGAAAAACATACTCAAATCATGTTAACTTTTATGGACCAAGAATAAGTAAGACATTACCGATAAATGAGAAACAATCAAAACTTTAGTTTTATTTGTTTCCACACAATCAAAAATCTTACTCTACTATTTAAAATTAATAGGTGGGCCATCCTACATATGTCTCTGTAGACGATACTAAATATCGTTTTTACCTCATGGATGATAAGTTTGATCATTTATTACCAATATAATGTACTAATACTTGTCATAATATACTATCGCTAATTTTTTATAATAATTTATACATAACTAAGGAAAATTCTACATAAATGTAAATAATCTTTTATATTATTTCATACCGAAAAAAAAAATATCCTTAATCCTTTCTCAAATTGTAGAGTTCTCTTCCAATTTCTTTCACATATTTGTCATGTGTTTAAATACTTGTCATGTAGTGCCTTAAGTTTTCTGCAGGGACTTGGATATGCCCATTTTTAAAATACAAAAGTTATCTTATAATATTTTTAAATATATAAACTATTCACAGTAAGGAATTCTAATAAACAAGTAAAAATTTTTGTGATTCAATATCTCCTTTCAATTGTCAATCATGCAAAGACGATTTATGGCAATTCCAAGATATATAAAGCATATATTTGAAAATTCGAAACATCCTAGGCATTATATATGAAAATCAAAACCCATGAAAGTGTCAAATCAAAATTTTAGTAAATGTATGAGTGCAAATGTGGAAAACTTGTCAACACAATGTATGTAAATTTAGGCCTTGAGATTCATAAAAATTTACAAAGAATGAAAATTGGAGTCCACGCATATGCAGTATAATCAGTTTAGCTACAAAAATATGATACATAATAGTAGTTGAAATAATAAATATTCAATAGAGTAAAGAAAAATATATAACAAAGGAAAGATATTTATGATGCATTTGCCTTCCTTTTAATTTTATCAAAAATCTTTCTTGAATTCTCTTCAAATATCCTCATTTAGCCTTTTCTCTTTCTTTCTCTCTCTCATCATCTTTTTCTTCTCTTTCTTCTGTCAAAATTTAGCAGAAATGATTAAAAATTAGTCGAACATGTCTTTTATCAAAATGATAGCGCACGTTTTCCCAGTAAAGCACATCGAATGCCGCAGCAAATTACAATGCCATACAAATGTCATCTCAAACGCATATTAGGTGTTGATAATATATCAAAAGTGCATTCGATCTTTGATCAGGCGTGAACTCTCTGGGTAGAACACATAAGTATGGACATTAGGTACCGGTCAAGTGTCATTTGACCTAATTTCCTCAATCTAAAGTTGACTTTGATCGAATCTTTCATTTAAGCAGAGAATTTTCTCTTTTTAACATAATTAATTATAATCAAATTTATAAATTTGAACTTGCACCTTACAAATACACCTTTCCACGAAATACACACGATTTGTCAACTGGTCAAAGACCGGGGTTCTACCAAGTTAGTGATGATAGTTGAAACGATTAGCCGTCAATCAATTCAACCATCCCGTGGTTGTTCAACTATGGTTGTCTAACTTGTGATGATTGTCAAGAGACTTTGCTAGCAAACAATAAGTTTATCTAATGGTCTAAAACTCATATGTCTATGTGCTCAGGGCTAAATCGCATAATCAACATCAATTAAGGTGTAATGGATATTCAAGAATGAAAATCCACATTATATTCATTAAAAGATAAATTACATTATCTTCATTCAAAGGTAAGACATAAGGTTATGGCATTTAAAGACAAGAACTACTCAACAATCCTTCAACTAATAGTTCGGCTTAGACCGCGAGGTTGGAGGGCCCCCTTATTCCTCAAAATTCATCCGAAATTATAGAAGTTTTAAAATTTATAACATTCAAACAGCTAGTACGAAAGTCAGAGTGTATCAAGGAGACTATCCTCTTATAAAAATTGATTCTCTCTTTGAATCAGAAATCAAGTGGAGATCTGATTTTTTAAGTCAGATGCTCATCCTTAATAACTCATCAAGTTTTAAGTATTCAGCTTTTAATCAATCCACAGCTCTAGTAGCTATTGCTTAGTATCGTCCAATTTCAAGAGTTCTATCTTCGAAAGAATTGGCACGGTCTGCAATAGTGGAAACTTAGCGTAATCGTGGAACTTCCTCATCCATTCAGCTAACTAATCGTCAAAGAACGATGCCCGAGTTTCATTGACCATAACTCTAGACTCTAAACCCTGACTAATGAGGAATCTGTGTAAGACCAAGACGGACAATGACCTCCTCTAAGTGTAGAACCTGGTGGTGATCTAATTGAATTTGGGTTTGGTGTAGATGACTATCTCCACCAAATAGGAGGTAGACTTTCACGATGTATGGGAATTTCAAAACTTGGGGGTTCCTCAAAAAACCTTGCAATCTGTTAAAATTGAAAAGGATAGCAATGAATGATGAATGACAAACTCTTTGATAATGTCATTATTATTATTTTTGTCTAGGAGAAGTGACGTGAGTTGTAGAAGAGTTTAGCAATGGTTCAACCAATATAGGAGAAGTGGAATTGATAATAATCCTATATTTTGCAATAATAAAAGTATCAATTGGCTTATCCAAATGTGAGGAAGGATGCAAAGAATTATGCTGTTCCCTCAAAGGAACAATGTGGATATTTTCTTCAAAATTCAAAGTACGTATCTCCTTAAAAGGATTGACAAAAGAATGGATGATAGTTGGAGTTGCAGGATGAATCGATTCTTTCGATTCCATCTCAACCAATTTAGCCCAAACCTCATCAACAACTTTCAAAATCTCATCATCGGTTGAATGAAGAGCTAGAGACTAGATATTGGGTTGATTTTAGACAACTTGGGGAGAAGAATCTATAAGGATGCCATCCTTCCTACTTTTAAAAGGATGGAAACATATCGACAACCACATCCAAGAGTAGTTTGAGTTAAGAAATTGTTAATCATACATAATTTAGCTACATTCTCTTTTATTAGACCAACTCGTGATTTAGTCATTACTCACTCACTCTCAAGAACTAGACCAAAAAATTCAATGTTGACATCACTCTATTTATTCAATAAAATCTAATTATTCGGAACCATAATGTCAAAGAACCTGTTTTTCTAATTTTTCACCAAATTGGAGTTTCTATTACTTATTTTAAACTCTTTCCTAGGATAAAGGGAGATCCAGTCACTTTGTTGGTTAACACGAAAAAGTGTTTTAACTATTCGAACATCTGACCTAAGACCCCGCTGGTGGAAGTATTTGTACAATGCCACGATCTTTCTAATGGTATCAGGATGGAGATAGTTAAATTAAATCTCTAAGATTTAAATTATTTCTATAAATCTTCTTGTAAAAGAAATCCGAAGGCTGTCCCTCAGATGAATCTTATACATAATAGTAATGTCATTCGTAGGAGAGCAAACTCCCCACCACACAAAAGAACTTGAAATGGAACGGCAAAAGGAATATTGAACCAATCGTAGATATCTAATAGATTGTCCATGGTCAAGCAAGAAGCAATGTCGGTGACATTCTTCAATGTCCTTCGGGGAGATATGGGAAAATGAAAGCTAGACATCAAAAAAATCAAGAAGGCAATGCTTTGATACAAGGTGAAGAAGAATACACAATTAGGTTTTGAAAAGAAAAGTTAAGTACCTTGGAATTTGAAAGGACAACTAAAGTTGGAAATGTTATATTTTGAATGACAACGCTGAAGCAAATGATGTGTTGCTCAAATGATAGCATATCAACTTACCGTCTCTCAAACCTTAAATTGCATATTGAAATGATTAAAAAATGACGTGATTTTTAAATCATCTATCATCATGTTAACATCATTATTAATGAATTGCTTCCGTTACAAAAGAATGATGGCCCTATCATTATTAAATAAGCTAAAGAAATTATGCTTCAAAATTTTGGTTTACCTCACAATGAATCTGTTAACCCTGGTAACTTGAAATCCCAATTAATTAGTTAAGGATGAAGATTTGTCAAAAAGGAGAATTGTTAAAAAGTCAAGTTGTTAGAAGTCTAAATTATTAGAAGATAGAGTTCTTAGAATGTCGAATATATAAATTTCTACCAAACTAGAACATAAAAAATGCGTAAATATTGAAGCTAATAATTGAAGAAAATTTTCACTCAAATAGTTTTATCAATCTAAATCTTCAGTGGCTTACAATCATATACGGATAAATATAAATCCAATAAAAAAATAGATTTAAAACTACAATTCAAATGCAAAACATAAAATTTCTCTTTATTTTATAAATACACTCGTACATGTTATATATTCTTACACTGCAGTTGTTAAAGTCATTCGCTTGAAAGGAAAAGAAAAGGAGAGAAGGGTTTGATCCAACAATCAAAAAAATATTAAATGTCAGAGCACCACAAAGGTTCACCCCTTCTCATGTTCAACACCTAGTCAATCAACTCTGACTGGTCGATATGAAGATCCAATAAAAATATCATTGAACAAGAGTTGATTAACATTGAATCTGCTAATTGTCTTGAATGAGCTGTAAATTCTGGATGCCCCACAATGGATTGTGAGGTGTAACTTGAGTAACCACTTGAAAGAAAAAACACCCCGGTTGAGGATGTTACATTAAAAAAAAAAAGATTAGTTTCTATAAAATTAGGTAACCAAGATAAATTTCATGAATATCTCCTAGAAGAATACGAATGCATCTAAGAGAGTTTTCTCTTCAGATTTGCTGAATGAAAATTCTATCAAATGTTAAGACTCAAGGTTTGATTAAAAATAAAAACTCCACCAGATTTTGATGCTTGAGATTGGTTGAAGACCCCATGAGAGTAGCTTATTTCATAGCAAAAAAGGGCCTCAAGACAAGATGCATTTAATAAATAGAAAAAACCACTTAAATGGTCAGAAAATTTTAGTCAATGAAGAAGAGAATCAAGTTTTGAATGATAAGATTAATAAGTAATTAATGTATATTAATTAAGATTTCACCCAAAAAAATAACATGCAGATGGTGTTCAAAGTGGACACTAGGATTTTCATTCTAATAGACCCGAATTCAACCTTTAAATATGGGAGTTGGTATTGGGTATGATAAAAAATGAGATCAACTCGTTCCATGGTTTGAGGGGTAAACAATTCGTCAACCCATGAAGGGATTTGAATCAGTCAACTTGTTAGATCCGAAATTGAAGAAAATTCTACCAAATTATTGGATATCTGAATAGCCAGACTATTGATGATACAAGAGATCCAGGTACCGAACCCTCACAAGGTTAATAAATTAGAATAATTAATCTTGATGAACAGTTATAGAAATCGAGAGTCAAATAAAAAGTTAATATGCCTAGCAAATATACATTAGATTCAATAGTTTGTGTAATAGTTAGACAATTCAATTGACAACTAATACAACTATTCAATTAATATGCAGTCATATTTCTTCATAAAACATATATTGATTGGTAATAAAATTATAAATATACCAATTTTTACAAACAAATGGAACGAAATCCAAATCACTCATAAAAATTAAAATGCAAAGGTCTCATCTTCTATACACTTAAGAATCATTATAGTTAAGAAGCCAAATCATGCATTTCTTACTCTATCTCATCATTAATCTCTCATAATATTTTATTTTATTAGAAAAAATTTTATTTAAACATTAAAAGATATTCTGAGCAGTGAGTTTTATATCA
>JAODPA010015747.1:0-13276 GCA_025585075.1 Nepenthes mirabilis
TTGTGCCTTGGTTGATGTGTGGTTTCCTGTGTCGCATACTCATTTGAAGGGATTTATCTTGTTGGGAAGTTATCTTCTGCTCAGTGTCCCATAGGGGTGTCCGGTAGATGATTCGTAAGGCTCATTGTCCCCCCATGTCATGTTTTCTACGTAACTAAGGTGGGCGATGGGCTTTAGAGTGTTATCTCAGATGCATAAGATTGAGATACAGATTATGTGCGAGAAGTCTCGTCAGCCCGATCACTATAGACACAAATGACAATTGAACACTTATTGACCTCTTGACCAGTGTTCAAATTGATTGTCAAAGCTCATGATTGTCAGCGTCGAAGAAGTAGTGCTACCTGGTTGATCCTGCTAGTAGTCATATGTTTGTCTCAAAGATTAAGCTATGCATGTGAAAGTATGCACTAATTTAGACGGTGAAACTACGAATAGCTCATTAAATCAGTTATACTTTCTTTGATGAAACCTTCTACTTTGATAACCATAGTAATTCTACAGCTAATACGTGTAACAAACCCTGACTTTCTGAAGGGATGCATTTATTAGATAAAAGGTCGACGAAGGTTTAACCCGTTGGTCTGATGATTCATGATGACTCGACGGATTGCATAGCTTTGACGCTGAAGATGCATCATTCAAATTTTTTTCCTATCAACTTTTAATGGTAGGATAGTGGCCTATCATGGTGGTGACGGGTGATGGAGAATTAGGGTTTGATTTCGGAGAGGGAGCCTGAGAAACAGCTACCACATCCAAGGAAGGCAGCAGGCATGGAAATTACCCAATCCTAACATGGGAAGGTAGTAACAATAAATGATAATACCGGACTCACTTAGTCTAGTATTGGAATGAGTACGATCTAAATCCATTAATGAGGATCCATTGGAGGGCAAGTCAGGTGCCAGCAGCCACAGTAATTCCAGTTCCAGTTGCGTATATTTAAGTTGTTGCTGTTAAAAGGCTCATAGTTGGACCTTAGGATGGGGTGACCGGTCTCCCTCTGGTGAGCACCAATCGTCTCGTCCCTTTTACCCGTGATGCACTCCTAGCCTTAATTGGCTGTGTCATGCCTCTGAAGTTGTTTCTTTGAAGAAGTTAGAGTGCTCAAAGCAGACCTAAACTCTGAATACATTAGCATGGGATAACATCATAGGATTCTGGTCTTATTGTGTTGGCCTTCAGGATCGAAGTAATGATTAATAGGGATAGTCGGGGGCATTCGTATATCACAGTCAGAGGTGAAATTCTTAGATTTATGAAAGGCGAACAACTGCGAAAGATGGGGGCTTGAAGATGATCAGATACCATCCTAGTGTCAACCATAAACGATGACGACCAATGATCGACGTATGTTACATTTTGGACACCGCCGTCACCTTATTTGAAATCAATGATTTTGGGTTCTATGGGGAGTGTGGTCGCAAGGCTGAAACATAAAGGGATTGTTTGAATGGCAGCACCAAGAGTGGAGCCTACAACTTAATTTAACTCAACAAAGGAAAACTTATCAGATCTTGACATAGAGTATGGATTGACAGACTGATAGCTCTTTCTTGATTCTATGGGTGGTGGTTCATGGCCATTCTTAGTTGGTGGAGTGATTTGTCTCGTTAATTTCGTTAACGAATGAGGCCACAGCCTACTAACTAGCTATGTGGAGCTATCCCTCCACAGCTAGCTTCTTAGAGGGACTATGGCCTTCTAGGCTAGGGAAGTTTGAGGTAATAACAAGTCTATGATCCCCTTACATGTTTAGGGTTACATGCGCACTACACTTATGTATTCAACGAGTCTATAGCCTTGGCCAACAGGCCTGGGTAATCTTTGAAATTTCATCATCATAGGAATAGAACATTGCAATTGTTGGTCTTCAATGGGAAATTCTTAGTAAGCCCGAATTATCAACTCGCATTGACTACGTCCCAGCCCTTTGTACACTGCCCGTCGCTCCTACTGATTGAATGGTTCGATCAAGTGTTTGAATCGTGTGACGTGGGCAGTATCCTGCCGGCGACGTTGCGAAAAGTCCACTAAACCATATTATTTAGAGGAAGGAGAAGTCGTAACAAGGTTTTCGTAGGTGAACCTACAGAAGGATCATTGTCAAAAATTACTAACCAAAGCACCCCGTGGACATGTTGAAATAACTCATTGAGGGTGCAGCACCTAATGTGGCATGATGCCCTCGACTGCCGACTGAGCCTGCGCCTTATAGTTTGCTCCAGGAGTTGTAATGGGCATGTCGGGTTAGGCTTGGCACAAGAACAAAACCCCACAGGGATCATGCAAAGGAACAGTAACATAGTGTGCATTCCATTGCCGCCAGATGCCTGGTGAGGTGTGAATTGTAGACCTATCCTACATCGATGAAGAACTCAGCAATGGATATATCTGCTCTCGAATAGATGAAGAACACGGTGAAAAGTGATACTTTGTGCGAATTGTAGAATCCCGTGAACCATCGAGTCCTTGAATGCGAGTTGCACCCGAAGACTCTAAGCTGAGGGCATGTCTACTTCGGCATCATGCACAGTGTCGCCCCAAACCAAGCCCTTGTGTCTCTGCATGCTAGGTTGGTATGGAGAGTGCCTCCCATGTGTTGTTGTGCGGTTGGCATAAAATTGGAGCTCGGCGACAGTGCCACGATTTTCAATGGTTGAAAAGTCGACGGCCAAGGTTGCATCGCGTTGCACTTAGCACGTTGCTTGTGAAGCTCGCATGACCCCGCTGTGTTGTCCGTATGGCACCATCGTGGCAACCCCAGGTTAGGCGGGGCAACCCGATGAGTTTAATAATAACAATGAGTGGAGGAAAAGAAACTTACAAGGACTCCCCTGGTAACAGCGAGTGAACTGAAAAGTGTCCAACTTTCCCTTAGTCATCTGAATTGTAGTCTGGAGAAGTATCCTCCGCAGCGGACAGGCCCAAGTGCCTTGGAAAGGTGCACCAGAGAGGGGGAGAGCCCCATCATGCTCAAACCTTATCGTATCACGAGGCACTATCGACAAATCGGGTTGTTTGGAAATGAAGCCCCATGCGGGAGGTAAATTCCATCCAAGGCTAAATAACAGCAAGAGACCGATAACAAACTAGTATCGCGAGAGAAAGATGTAAAGGACTTTGAAAAGAGAGTCACAGAGTACTTGAAATTGTCATGAGGGAAGCGAATGTGGGATGACAATGAACCTCGGTCGGATGTAGAACGGTCATAAGCCGGCCCACCAATCGGCTCTGGGAGTGAATTGACGTCGATTGAGGGGGTGGCTAAAACCCGAGCCATAGATAAGATCGGGAGCATTGACCCAACGATTGTGGATGGCAGCATGTTCCGTCCTGGCGTGCTTGGCACCTGCACGGGCCAGGTTTTGGCCTACGGGCCACCCATTTCGCCCTACTTGGAAGACAGACCAAGGAGTCTGACATGTGTGCGAGTCAACAGGTGAGTAAACCCATACGGTGCAAGGAAGTCGATTGGCAGGAGCACCTCGTGGACTATATCACCATCTAACCTTGATCTTCTTAGAAGGGTTCGAGGGATAGCATACCTGTCGGGACCTAAAAGATGGTGAACTATGCCTAAGCAGGGCAAAGCCAGAGGAAACTCTGATGGAGGCCAAAAGCAATACTGACGTGCAAATCATTTGTTTGACTTGGGTATGGGAGCGAAAGACTAATCAAACAGTCTAATAACTTGTTTCCTCCAAAGTTTCCTTCAGTATTGCTGGAGCTGGAATGCGAGTTCTATTGGGTAAAGTCAGTGATTAGAGACATGAAGGGTCCAATGCCCTTGACCTATTCTCAAACATTAAATAGGGAGGATGGCGTAGCTGCTTTATTGAGTCATGACACGGAATCGAGAGCTCCAAATGGGCCATTTTTGGTAAGCAAAATTGGCAATGCGGAATGAACTAAAAGCTGGGTTACTATGCCGGACTGCACCCTAACCTAGATCCCATAAAGGGTGTTTGTCGACTAAGATAGCCGGACGGTGGTCATGGAAGACGAAATCCACTAAGGAGTGTGTAACAACTGACCAACCGAATCAACTTGCCACGAAAATGGATGGCGCTTAAGTGTGAGACCTACACCCTGTCGTCGGGGGGAGTTCAAGGTCAAGATTAGTAGGAGGACATGGCGGTCGCCGCAAAACCTGTGGCGCAAGTAAGGGCAAAGCGGCTGTCAATGCATATCTTGGTGGTAGTAGCAAAAACATTTAAATGAGAACTTTGAAGGCCAAAAAGGGAAAAGGTTCCATGTGAACGACACTTGCAAATGGATTAGTCGATCCTAAGAGATGGGGGTAGCCAATCCGACAACGCGCCAGTGCAAGCTTTGAAAGGGAATCGGGTTAAAATTCATGAACTGGGATGCGGCAGTTGATGGCAATGTTAGGAGTCTGAAGATGTCGATGAGGGCTTCGTGAAGAGTTATCCTTGGAAATTTCTCTGCCAGAGGTAGGGTCCAGTGGCTGGAAAAGCACCGCACATTACATAGTGTCTAATGCACCCCCGGCGGCCCTTGAAACTCTTGAGGACTAACTGCCGACCATGCTGGGTCATACTCATAACCACATTAAGTCTCCAAGGTGAATAGCCTCTGGTCGATGAAACAATGTAGGCAAGGAAAGTTGGCAAAATGGACCCGTAATTCAGGAAAAGGATTGGCTCTGAGGGCTGAGCACAGGTCCCAGTCTTGAACCCATCAGTTGTCGGTAGACTGCTCGAGCTGCATTTGTGGCAAGATTGGGACACCATGTGTTGGCCTAGGGATAGACTGGGAACGGCTCTCTCGAGGGTTTTCCCCGGGCGTTGAGCTGCAGTCTCAAAACTGGTACGGATAAGGGGAAGCTGACTTTTTACTTAAAACAAAGCATTGCGATGGTCCCAAGTGGGCAGTAAATTCCATCTAAGGCTAAATAATGGCGACAAATCGATAGTGAACAAGTAATGCGACGAAAAGATGAAGAGGATTTCGAAAAGAGAGTCAAAGAGTGATTAAAATTATCAGGTGGGAAGTGAATGGGGGCTGGCGATGCACCCCGGTCTGATACAGAATGGTCAAAAGTCGGCCTGCCTATTGGCTCGGGGCATGGACTAACGCGGATTATGGGGGTGGCTAGAACCCAAGCCATAGACGAGCTCAGGAGCATTGTCCCAATGATTGTGGAACACAGCATGCACAATCACAGCGTGCTTGTAACCTACATGCTCTGGGCATCAGCCTACGGGCCCCCTATTCAGCCCGTCTTCAAACACAGAATAAGGAGTTAGACATTTGTGTGAGTCAATGGGCTACTAAACCCATCCGGTGCAAGGAAGCAGATTGGAGGGATCCCCTTGCAGGCTGCACCGCCAATAGACCTTGATCGTCTAAGAAGGGTTCGAGTGAGAGCATACCTATTGGGACCCAAAAGATGGTGAACTATGCCTGAGCGGGTCAAAGCCAAAGGAAACTCTGGTGGAGGCCCAAAGCAATACTAACGTGCAAATCATTCGTCTGACTTGGGTATAGGGGCAAAAGACCAATCGAACCATCTAGTAGCTGTTTCCTCAGATGTTTCCCTCAGGATAGCTGGAGCTAGATGAGTTCTATTTGGTAAAGCCAATGATTAGAGGCATCGGGGACACAACGCCCTTGACCTATTCCCAAACTTTATTAGGTAGGATGGCGCGGCTACTTCATTGAGCCGCAACATGAAATTGAGAGCTCAAAAATTTTTGGTAAGCAGAACTGGCGATGCGGGATGAACCAGAAGCCAGGTTATGGTGCCGAACTGTGCACTAACCTAGTTCCCACAAAGAGTGTTGGTCGATTAAGACAGTAGGACGGTGGTCATGGAAGGCAAAATCCACTAAGGGCTGTGTAATAACTCCCCTGCCGAATTAACTTGCCGTGAAATTGGATGGTGCTTAAGCGCACGACCAACACCTGCCCGTCGTGACAAGTGCCAGGCCACGATGAGTGGCATAGCACTGCGGTTGCTGCAGAACCTGTAGCACGAGCCAAGGCAGAGCGGCCATCTTTGCTGATCTTTGTGGTAGTAGTAAATATTCAAATGAGAACTTTGAAGGCCGAAGAGGGGAAAGGTTCCCTGTGAACTACACTTGCACATGCGTTAGTCGATCATATGAGATGGGGAAGCCCATCTTCTAGCGTGCCAGTGCAAGCTTCAAAAGGGAATTCTGTTAAAATTCTTGATTTAGGATGTAGTGGTTGACGTCAATGTTAGGGAGTTCGGAGACATTGGCCGAGGCCTTGGGAAGAGTTATCTTTTTTTGTTTAACAGCCTGCCCACCCTAAAAATGACTCAATCGGAGGTAGCGTCTAGCAGCTGGAAGAGCATAGCACCTCACGTGGTGTTCAGTGCACCCTTAGCGGCCCCTGTAAATCTGGAGGACTGAGTGCCGAGCATGCTCGGTTGTACTCATAACAGCATTAGGTCTCCAAGGTGAATAGCCTCTGGTCGATGGAATAATGTAGGTAAGGAAAGTCCGAAAAATGGATCCATAACTTTGGGAAAAGGATTGGCTCTGAGAGTAGGGAACGGGAGTCCATGTTCGGAAACCGTCGGCTGTCAGTGGATAGCTCAAGCTGCCTTTGTAGCGAGAGCGGGTCACCGAGTGCCTACTAATGGATAGACTTGGAACGGCTCCCTTGGGGGCCTTCCTCAGGCATCGAATAGTAGACTCAGAACTGGCATGGACAAGGAGAATCAAACTGTTTAATTGAAAAAAAGCATTATGATGGTCCCAGAGGATGCTAACGCAATATGATTTCTTCCAAGTGCTCTGAATGTCAAAGTGAAGAAATTCAATCAAGCACCAGTAAACGGCAGGAGTAACTATGACTCTCTTAAGGTAGCCAAATGCCTCGTCATCTAATTAGTGACATGCATGAATGGATTAACGAGATTCCCACTGTCCCTGTTTAATATCTAGCAAAACCACAGCCAAGGGAATGGGCTTGGTAGAATCAGCGAAGAAAGAAGACCCTGTTGAGCTTGACTCTATTTTGACTTTGTGAATAACTTGAGAGGTATTGGACAAGTGGGATCCCTTGGGCAAAAGTGAAATACCAGTACTTTTAACATTATTTTACTTTCTCTGTGAGTCAGAGGCAGGGCACGACCCCTCTTTTTGGACCCAAGGATCGCCCGATGGGTCGATCAGAGCGGAGGACATTGTCAGGTGGGGAATTTGGCTAGGGCGACACATCTATTAAAAGATAACGCAGGTGTTCTAAGATAAGCTCAACGAGAATAGAAATCTCATGTGGAATAGAAGGGTAAAAGCTCTTTTGATTATGATTTTCAGTACAAATATAAACCGTGAAAGCGAGGCCTAACGGTCATTTAGACCTTCGAAATTTGAAGCTAGAGGTGTCAGAAAAGTTACCACAGGGATAACTTGCTTGTGGCAGCTAATCGTTCGTAGCTATGTTGCTTTTTGATCCTTAGATGTCAGCTCTTCCTATCATTGTGAAGCAGAATTCACCAAGTATTGGATTGTTCACCACCAACAGGGAGCATGATCTGGGTTTAGGCTATTGTGAGACAGGTCAGTTTTACCCTACTTATAATAGTGTCGGGATGGTAAATCAACCTAGTATGAGAGGAATCGTTGATTTGCACAGTTGGTCTTTGATCTTTGTAGAAAACCCAGTGGCGCGAAGCTACAGTGCACTTGATTATGACTGAATGCCTCTAAGTCAAAATTCGGGTCTGAAGCGATGCATGCGCTCGCCACTCGTTTGCCAACCCACAATAGGGGCCTAGCCCCCAAGGGCATGTGTCGTTGGCCAAGCCCCCACTACCGATGTACCGCATGGGCTACCTAGAATTATATTTTCTATCGAGCGGTGGGTTGAATCCTTTGCAGATAACTTAAATATATGGCGGGGTATTGTAAGTGGAAAAGTGGCATTACTTCCACGATCAACTGAGATTCATCCCTACGTCACTCTGATTCATCCGTCCCCCCTAAACCAGGCAACGGTGTAAAAAAAACAAAGGCTTGAGGGTGGACAGCCACTAGCGCACCTGTCCATCCCACTCCATGTTACCCCCGGGATTCTCCTACAAAAACCACTAGCGTTTTAAGGTAGGATAACCAAAATGGAACAGAACGGAGCACCATCGACAATGTCCCTAACTTTTCAGGGCATGTCCCTGCCGCACCCCAACAATAATCCAATTCAACCATGTCACGCAATAGCCACGACAGTGTCGTGTGCCCGGTAATGCTCATGTCACGATCTTATCCCACCCGACCGATGCCCTACGTCTTGCCCCTTTCGTGACCCACCGATGCCCTTGTTGTGGCTATCAGCACTCATGTCGCTTGTCATGCTCCAGCGGCTCCCTTTTCAAGCCCAGTAGTGTTGGTTTTGCAAAGGTATTGTTCGCCGGGGATGCCCTTGTCATGCCGGTGTCTCATCGAGTAGCACCCTTGTCACTCCCAGTTGTGCCCTCGTCGCTTGTGGTGCTCCAGCGGCTCCCTTGTCATGCCCCGCAGTGCTCCCAGGAACATTCTTGTTGCGCCAGTGTCGCACCCAGCAGCTCGCTCGTTATGCCCAGTAGAACTTGTGTTGTGCTCATGCCTATCCCTTGTAGTCTAGAGAAGCGTCCTCCATGACGGACTAGGCCCAACTCCCTTAGAAAGCAGCACGAGAGAGGGTGAGAGCCCTATTGTACCCGGATGCTATCTCACCACGAGGCACTGTCAGTGAGTTGGGTTGTTTGGGAATGCAATCGCAAGTGGCGGTAAATTCCATCCATGGCTAAATAACGGCAAGAGACTAATAGCGAACAAGTACCGCGAGAGAAAGATGAAAAGGACTTTGAAAAGAGCGTCAAAGAGTGCTTGAAATTGCCAAGAGGGAAGTAGATGGGGGCCAACAATGCGGCCTGGTCTGATACGCATTGGTCACAAGCTGGCCAACCAATCGGCTTGGGGAATTGACCACCGTAGATTGAGGGGCGGTAAAAACTGAGACATAGACGAGCTCGAGAGCATTGTCCCAGCAATCGTGGAAAGAAGCGTGCACCATCACGGCGTGCTTGGTACCTACACACTCTGGGCATCAGCCTGCTAGCCCTCCCATTTAACCCATCCTAAAACACGGACCAAGGAGTCTGAAATATGTGTGAGTCAACACATGCGTAAACCCTTATGGCGCAATGAAGCTGATTGGTGGGATCCCCTCGTGGGCTGCACTAACAACCGACCTTGATCTTCTTAGAAGGGTTTGAGTGAGAGCAAACCTATTGGGACCTGGAAGATGGTGAACTTTTCTTGAGCCGGGGCGAAGCCAGAGGAAACTCTGGTGGAGGCCCAAAGTGATAGTGATGTGCAAATCGTTCACCTGAGTTGGGTATAGGGGCGAAAGACTAATCAAATCGTCTACTAGCTGATTCCCTCTGAAGTTTCCCCATGATAGATGGAGTTGGAATGTGAGTACTATCAGGTAAAGCCAATGATTTGAGGCATCGGAGGCGCAACGCCATCAACCTATTCTCAAACTTTAAAAAGGTAGAACAATGCGACTGCTTTGTTGAGCCTTGACATGAAATTGAGAGCTCCAAGTGGGCCATTTTTGGCAGGTAGAACTGGCGATGTGGGATGAACCAGAAGCCGAGTTATGGTGCCGGACTGCATGCTGACCTAGATCCCACAAGGGTGTTGGTTGATTAAGATAGTAGGACGATGTTACGGAAGTCAAAATCCACAAAGGAGTGTGTAACAACTCACCTGCCGAATCAACTAGCCTCGAAAATGGACGACGCTTAAGCATGCGACCTACACTTGGCCGTTGAGACAAGTGCCAGGTCCCGATGAGTAGGAGGCTGCGGCGGTCGCCGAAAAACCTGTGGTACGAGTTAGGGCGGAGTTGCGGTCTGTGTAGATCTTGATGGTAGTAGCAAATATTTAATTGAGAACTTTGAAGGACGAAGAGGGGAAAGGTTCCATGTGAGGGGCACTTGCATATGGGTTAGTCAATCCTAAGAGACAGGGGAAGCCCGTCCGATAGATCACTAGTGCAAGCTTCGTAAGGGAATTAGGTTATAATTCCTAAATCAGGATGTGGTGGTTGACGAAAACATTAGGGAGTCTAGAGATGTCAATGGGGGCCTTAGGAAGAATTATCTTTTCTGTTTAACATCCTGCCCACCCTGGAAAGGGCATAGCCGAGTTTATGGTCCAACAGCTAGAAAAGCACCACATGTCGTTTCGTGTCAACTGCTCCCCCAGTGGCCCTTGAAAATCAAGAGGACTGAGTGACGACCATGCCCAGTCTTACTCCTAACCGCATCAGGTTTCCAAGGTGTACAACCTCTAGTCGATTGAATAATGTAGGCAAGGGAAGTCAAAAAAATTGATCCATAACTTCGGGAAAAAGATTGGCTCTGAGGGTTGCCCATGGGGGTCCTAGTCGTGAACCCGTCAGTTGTTGGTGGACTACTCAAGCTGCCTCTACTACGAGAGCGAGTCGTTGCGTGCTGGCTGGGGGATGGACTGGGAACATGTCCCTCGGGGGCCCTCCTCAGGCGTCAAACAACTAACTCAGAACTGGTATGGATATGGGTAATCTGACTATTTAATTAAAACAAAGCATTGCGATGGTCCCTGAGGATGCTAACGCAATGTGATTTCTACCCACTACTCTGAATGTCAATGTGAAGAAATTCAACCAAGTGCGAGTAAATGGTGGGAGTAACTATGACTCTCTTGAAATTGTCATCATCTAATTAGTGACGTGGATGAAAGGATTAATGAGATTTCCATTGTCCTTGTTTACTATCTTGCAAAACCACAGCCCAGGGAACAGACTTGGAAGAATCAGTTGGGAAAGAAGACCCTGTTGAGTTTGACTCTAGTCTAAATTTGTGAAATGACTTAAGAGGTGTAGGATAAGTAAGAGCCCTTGGTAAAAAGTGAAATACCACTACTTTTAACATTATTTTACTAACTCCGTGAGTCAGAGGTGGGGCATGGCCAATCTTTTGGGACCAAAGGCTCGCCCAGTGGGCCAATCCGAGCAGAGGACATTGTCAAGTAGGCAATTTGGCTGGGGCAGCAAATCTTTCAAAAGATAACACAGGTATCCTAAGATGAGCACAAAAAGAACAAAAATCTCATGTGGAACAGAATGGGAAAAACTCGTTTGATTCTAATTTTCAATACGAATACGAACTGTGAAAGTGTGGACTAAAGATCCTTTAGGCCTTCGGAATTTGAAGCTATAGGTGTCAGAAAAGTTACCACAGGGATAACTAGCTTGTGGTAGACAAGCGTTCATAGCGACGTTGCTTTTTGATCCTTCGATGTCAGCTCTTCCTATCATTGTCAAGCAAAATTCACCTAGTGTTGGATTGTTCACCCACTAATAGGGAACCGTTGATTCGCACAATTGGTCTCACGCTTGGTTGAAAAGCCAGTGGCATGAAGCTACTGTACGCTAGATTATGAATGAAAGCCTCTAAGTCAGAATCGAGGCCAGAAGTGATGCATGCGCTCGCCGCTTCTTTGCCAACACGTAGTAGGGGCCAAGCCCCCAATGGCATGTGTCATTAGCCAAGCCCCCGTGGCGGATACATTGCGTGGGCCCCCTAGAAGTATAATATTCACCGAGCGACAGGTTCAAACCTTTGCAAATGACTTAAATACATGACGGGATATTGTAAGTGGCAGAGTGGCCGTGCTATCACGATCCGCTAAGATTCAGCCCTACGTCGTTCTGATTCATCCCTCCCCCCCAAACCGAGCAACGATGAGAAACAACTGGAGGCTCGGGGATGGATGGCTACCACCGCAGCTATCCATTCTGCTCCATGTTACCCCTAGGATGCTCCATTGAAAAGCACTAATATTTCAAGGTAGGATAACCAAAACAGAATAGAAGGGAGCACCGTTGGCCATGTCCCTAACTTTTCAGGGAATGTCTTTGCCGCGCCCCAACAATAATCTGATTTGACCATGTCATGCAACTACCATGGTAGTGTCATGTGCCCAGCTGTGCCTGTGTCATGATCTTGTCATGCCCTACAAAGCGCCCCACCAATGCCTTACGTTGTGCCCTTGTCGTGACCCACTAATGTCCTTGTCGCGGCTAGCAGTGCTCATGTCGCTTGTCGTCCTCCTACATCTCCCTTGTCACACCCAGCAGTGCGGGTGTCGAGCTGGTGTGATGCCCCATGAACTCCCTTGTTGAGCCAGTGTTGTGGCCAACAACTCCCTTGTCACGCTCAGCACCTCCCTTGTTACTCCCAACTACACCAGTGTCGCTTGTCATACTCTAGCAACTCCCTTGTCATGCCCAATAGTGCTGGTGTTGCACCCAGCATCTGCCCTTTCATGCCCAACCGCACTGCTGTCGCACCCGTGCTGGTCCCTTGTCACTTGTAGTGCTCCATTAGCTCTCTTGTTGTGCCCAGCAGTATTGGTATCGTGTGACGGACCAGATTATTCTCCATTGAATAACCTCCGTCAATGACTACACAAACCAAGGTCCATAATTAATACTTATGGATTCTACAGAAAATCCGGCAGAGGTTCCTCTCCAACAGGACGAAAACTGAAATATAACCTGTTAAAATATTAACCTGCAACAAGCACACATCTATTCAAAAGGCTTAACTCAAAGCCTACAACACGCCACACAGGATCACACATCGGCCATATCATCCATGGCTCTAATACAGTACTCTTATCTACTATACCGGATCTAGAGAGATGCCATCTAAATGAAACCAAAATCAAAAACATAAATATACAGACGCGGAAGCAAACTAAATCATCATACATCTGCGGAAGCATAATAAAACCATAAAACAACAATAATGATGAGCCACGCTCAACACTGAGTGGCCATCCACAGTCCGATCCAACTCTAATTCCAGAGCCTTCGCGCACTCGCCGTCCAGCCAATCTCAATAAGCAAGCTTCTCACCTTGCTCTATCTATCCGACGCCAGCTAAATGTTCTCATCTGAAAGGAAAAATATCAACTGCAAGGGTGAGCTAATAGCTCAGCAAATGTAATCATAAATAATTCTCCAAAGCATGTACAAAAACAAGAATAGAGAAAGGAAACACATACTCTCCATAAACAAGAAACAGGAGAGAGAACAGGAACCAACAGGAATCATTTGATTCCTACGATTTCACGATTTCATCTTGAATCACCGGATTCATTCGATTCTTCAATTGGATATTATTCATTTTCATTATTATATCATCTTTGCGGACCCCGGCTAGTAGACCATACTAGCC
>JAODPA010015758.1:0-13276 GCA_025585075.1 Nepenthes mirabilis
TTTTTTTTATTTTTGATAGATTCGATAAATTCGATCCAAAAAGAATGTCAAATAAAATTCAATATAATTAAAAGTCCAAGTAACAACCCATACTGATTCAACCCAAAGACAGCCCAAACGCAGCAGTTAATTTCGGTTTATATTTTTTATAATCGGTAGCCTTATTAGACCCAAAACTGTTCATCCTAATTCAAAAGAGGTTACAGGAACGAATATAAATTGACAAGTATTATCACAACGGTTCCAACATTATAAAAGAATAAGAGAAGAGAAAAAGAGTGGAGGGACTAATCCAATAATTCCAGGAGGGCTCTGCCTCCTAAGTCCTTCCAGAAGCCATCTCTCCTACCAAGTGGTAAAGCCCCTCATGAGTCCATCCAAGCAGCATAGCCTTGGGTCGCTTGGAAGGCTATGGGCTATAGGGATAAGGCACTGAATGGGCTACAGTGCAGCCCAACAGCTCCAGTACAGTAAATTTTCTCAAGATATTCTACCTAAAATCCCATATCATCCAAGCTAGTAGGGGCAATATTACGGATCACACCATAAAAGTAGTTGCCACAGTAAGCTACCAGGAGGGGAGAACGACCCATAAAAATCCTCAATCGTCGCCAGTCAGCCACTTTTTTATAAGTGCATCTCATAAGTCGCTCCTAGTGTGGTATACTCCGGAGCTCAGTCCTCCACATCATAAATCGCCCCATGGTAGGGTGTACCCCGAAATTCAATCATTTATTTCATAAGCCGCCCCCTGGTCGGGTACAACTAGAAGCTCAATCATCTACCTTATAAGCCACCCCTTAGTGGGCCGCACGTCGAGGTTCAATTCTCCATCTCATAAGCCTCCCCCTAACTGGGCCCCGAAACTTAATCATTTACCTTATAAGTTGCCCCCTAGTCGGGTACATATTGAAACTTAGTCCTTAATCTCATAAGCTACCTCCTGGCTAGACGCACCTCAGAGTTTAATCATCCACGTTATAAGCTGCCCCCTGATCGGGCACACCTTTAGAACTCAATCTTCCACCTCGTACGCTGCCTTCAGGCCCAACATATCTTTGGAGTTCAATCATCTATTTCATAAGCTGCTTCTTGATCGGATGCACCCCGGATCTTAATCCTCCACCTCACAAGCTGCTCCTCAGTCGGAAGCACCTTCAAGCCGTTCCTTGGTTGGACGAACATGAAAGCTAACACCCAGTTGGGTGCTTCCAAAAACTTGATCTCTTGTCATATGCAACTATGCATTCTCTTACATTATTACATATTTTCATCTGTTGTGAAAGATTTCTAAATTAAATATTGGAGGATAAATTAAAAAGTGAGTTTTACCAATTATCTGTCATCTTGTTTGTTCGTTGTGTTGAGTTTAAAGTGACAGGGATCGGACTGACTCAAATTTGACCCACTGTTGAGAAATCAAGTAACTCTATAACTTGGACAATTCGGATCCGAGAACACAAATTATTTAAAAATAGCGAATGATATAGGTGGTGGTGATTTAAATATTTAATTTGACTTCATCCATGTCACTAATAAAATAATAAACTATTAATTCTATTTCTATTTTTATCATATTATATTCTTGCTCTATTAAAATACCTTTGGAAATTTGACATTGATGGGAATTAGGTGATAAGCTGCCATTGGGAGCACCCGCGCTCATGGTGTCCCCGCAGGCAGAGATAATGGGATTGGTGAATCCGGAGCTGATCAATAAGAGGGACGAGAAGTACAGGATCACGAGCGAGGATGTGATCGAATCGAGGGCCGGCATCGAGGAGCCGGAGACGATGAGCCTGCATGTGGATCACTGGAGGAATACGGGGAAGGGCTTTGCGATCGACGTTGTGCAGACTGAGATGAAGTCCGGGGCTCCATTTCCATGATCGATAGTAGAAGCTGCCGGTGACACGTCCGGTAACTCTGCGGTTTGAAAACCTGCCGGGGAGTGCAACGATGCAGCACATAAGAAGACTAGTATGGAGGTTTTGAAAATGTTAAGGAAATCACAATAGAAGATCATGCTTCGATGTGTATAATGATGTTGTAAACTTTAAAAATAAAATCTTTCTGTCCAAAATAAATATCCCAAGATATCATTTCTCAAAATTCATTTCTATAAAGCAATAGAGATTAAATACTTATTTATTTATATTCTCAGGAAGACTAGCTATGGAGGTTTTGAAAATGTTAAGAAATCACAGAAGTTCATGTTAGGAAGTGCATAATGATACTGTAAACTATAGAAGTAAAATCTCTTTATCTAAAATAAATATCCAAAGATACTATTTCTCAAAATTCATTTCTTAAATCCGTGGACATTGAATATAAAGTTAATGCCCAGATGATTTTAGAATAATGCAATAAAAATTAAATTAATCTATTTGTTTTTTTTAAAAAAAAACAAAGGTTGGAATGCAGCTGTAGATTCTGCGTTTCTTCTCCGAAGTCCAAACGGCAAATTCTCGAAAACAACCAGCAATTGGAAAAACGTATTTCAAAAGCAAATTAGACTTACAGTTGAATACGGCAATTTTCTCCCAGTCCGAATCCTTCTCTGTCCATGAATTGTAAGACAAATCTCATCCGTTTATTCTTAGGTTTTCTGGGAATTTGGGTTCTTCAGTTTTTCATTTTTTCGATCTCCATGGAAGCCCAAGTAGGACCCAAGAAGGATTGGTATTCGGTGTGGGCTCTTCCACCGGACGATGTAAGGGACCGGGTGAAGAAGTTGATGGACGGTCTAAGATCGGAGTTTGGTGGGCCCGAATTTGAACCGCACTCGACGGTCGTCGGAGCCATCAATTTGTCGGAGCAGGATGCACTTCAAAAGTTCAAATCAGCCGTTGATGGGGTCAAAGTCTATACTGCTAGTGTGCAGAGCGTTTCTACGGGAACCTTCTTTTACCAGTGTGTTTTCCTCCTCCTCCATCCCTCCCCGGAGGTAGTAAGACTTTTCCTTCTTCGTCTTATCATCTTCTTCTTTCTCCAGATTTCAGCAGTGACTCTTTCTTCAACGTTCTTTACCTGTGGAGTTGTTATATCACACAAAATTAAGAATTAAAGTTAGTATCTTATGAATGATGCTGGGCTGTCTGCCCCTTTCTTGGTAATAATTCGTAGCTAGAGATGCTGTGGTGATTATTCTACTGATTAAAGTTTCTTGGTGGTGTTTTTTGGTGAATTAGGAAGTCAATCTGATATTCAAATTCATTTTGGAAGGAACTTTTGCGTTGATGAAGTAGAATCATGGTTAAATATTGTGCAAAATCCAACCCCCTTCCCCTAGACAAAAAGGTGGGACCCGTTGATTCCAATGATATGTCATGCCTTTGATGAACTTGCTGAGTTGAATACTAAATACAAGCACGTACGCTGAGTTCTGTCTCTAGGAAGTGATATTTGAAATTAAAGATCATATCAGACCCTTCAATAAATGGTTCAATATTAGAATTTCCTGGTTTCCCATTTGCAAATGCTCTCTCTTTGTGGCTGTGTGAATATGTGATTTATTCTATTGTTTCATTTAGGATCATATTTTGGTTCTGAAATGGATAACGTTGCCAAAGAAAGGGTCATTTGTAGGAAAAAAAATTATAATACATGGGGAGTGTCATATCAGGAATACTTGTTGAAAGAGAGTCATTTTTTTAAGTTTCTGTTGGATTACTGGAATCATGATAGTATGAAATTGTTTTGCTAGAATACTTGAGACGTGTGAAGGATGTATTGAAGTTTCTCTGTAGGAAATGGAATTTCCAATTTAAAATCAATAATGCAGTCAAATTATGTCCTAGGGTTGCCAGGTGGGAATTGAACCTAGGCCATTAGATAGGGCAAGAGGAAAAATGTGTTACATAACTATCTAACTGTGTTAGATAACTATATATGGATTACTTCTTTGTTGTTTGCTTGGCTAGATGGTTCACAATTAGACTTCTAATTGCAATCATCAGGCATGTAGGGATCACTTCATTTGTTCCCTGATCTTTGGTTTCTTCATTAGCTACATTGTGACCATTATGCTTTTATACATCGATATATATATATATATATATTTAATGCGTGTGTGAATAATTGGTCTTGTCATATCAACTATAATGCTTTCAATTTAATTAACTGCGAGAGTTAGTGCGATACTCATAAAAAAAGCAAATGCAAGTGGCCTCTTACCTTCTGCGATTCTCCATACAGGTACTTGAAACAAGTGCGCACTGCTGCAGCCATTTTGGTTACAACAATTCTACTCGTAAGTCCACTTCTTTTCCAAATTAAGTGTAGCTAAGATTGTTTTGTAATTCCCTCAACACTTTATTTTATTTAATTTCAGTTTTTGTGCATCAATCAAGTTATTCATTGATTTATTAATAGGGATACCATATGCTTCAATAAGAAAAAGAAGCAGAATGAAAACGAAGAAAAACTGAAAGATTATGTAGTATTCTTACAAGTTACACTAACTATGGAACTTTATACTAGTTGAATTCAATCTCTGTCAGTGTCCGCTACAAGATTCACTCTCATGAAATGACATATTGACCGAATATATCGGTATTGACCTCCCGTTACAGATATTTTCCAATAACACGACAAAATCATAATATATGGCTGCATGGCAATATATCAACGATATTCCTTTCAGGTTAAGATACGCAAAATAGATTTTTTATTTAATATCGATACATATCGTTTGACATAGTCGACATAGTTTTGATTGCAACCGATACCAATATCAATATTTTTATCCATGGTCATTCTCAATTAGGATGATGGCTTTTGGACAGCCCTTCAGATTGAGAGAACAACTTCAGGACCATCTTGATAGGATGGATCTCAGGGACATTAGAATCTAGAATACCAAGTGGTATGGAGAAGATTAACCTTAAATTCCTTCATTATCTCTAAGAGCATCTCCACTGGCTTCCTCTTGGCTGATCCATCTACAACAAATTTCCACTAAACACTTTACAGGAAGCTTTCATTTTTGTCATGTTCTCTTATTAGAGTTCAAAGTGATTAAGCCTCTTGAGACACACTCATTTTGATTGGATATCCATTCGTGCATTAACCATTAAATGATCAATTTCTTCGTTTCTCTGCAGCTGCAACTCAATTAGTGACCTTTCTAGTATGCCTTTCAGCTCTTAAATTGATTCTTGAATGGCACATTGCAAATCCATATCTCTTTAAGACCAGATATAGAACTGCCTAATTTAGAGGAAGAGGAAGAACCAAATATGAGGGAGGAGGGGAAGAACATAAAAGAGGGAAGGGGAGAGTGGAAGAATGAAGAACACGGGGAGAAGAAGAAAGACTGAGAAGAAGGAAAGATGGAGATGAGGTGACCAATGAGAGGGGAGCGACGGGCAACTCTAGGTGACAGCCAATAGAATAATATAACTCATTAATAAGTGGAAGTCAAATCATGGAGTGGTTGTAAGTATGGGATTTAAAAATAAGTATGGGATCTAAAATGTCCCCTTTAATATGGCTTGTACTAAGAAACCAAGTTCTACAAGGGTGACTTGTGGCTAAGGGTGAAAGGCCAACTAAGATCTGACATATCTTGTTTTCCACAGCACTTTATTTTAATAGAGCATATGATGTCGATGATCTGAGATAAGAATATTCATCCATCTACGATGGAAAATATATCAGTATGAATATAAGCGATATTGTCTTTGGATTGGGTCTCAACTATTGGTAAAATAGTCATACTTCACCTAAACACAGACTTGATATAGCTACTATTTCCAAAAGTTGTGAATATTGGTGAAACCAGAGTGGAGAATACAAATGGAAGAAGCCTTGTTCTTTAGAATGATAAGAGGAACAAATGATTCCCTTAATAGAAGTACGAGGCAGGCAACCATTGTTGGGCCCGGGACACACCAAAGAATCACAAACAAGCAGAAACTAATATCTTTGAGGATCCGAAATTGAGCTCATTAGTTGAAAATGCAAGGAGATGAAACAAAAATAAATGCAATTGTAATAACTACAACAATAACTAGCAAGGCACACAAATTTTCCTATAGAAACCTGTTCAACGTAGGGTAAAACCATAGGACCTTAGATCCGTATTACTCTACTATAAATTATGAGTTAGAATATGTCAACTACAAATATGTCCTTGGGTTTCACCACAATATTAGTAAGCCAAGGCCAATACAACAAGAGAGGAAAATATAAGAGGATTACTAGTAAAAATATCCAAAATAACAAAGAGGACAATGTACCCATGCGTAGTGAATGTTGAAACAAGAATCAGACCCCAAAAGGAAGGCAAGTCTTCTCCTTCTTCTTCCCTCTTTTTCTCTCTTAAGTTGGCTGTCAAAGGATTGTGAAAGTTGTGTAATAAATGACCTAGAAATTTTGCAAGATTTTATACCCAAACTGATGTTCGAACATCAGAGGCAACACGTCAAATCTACAAATGTGCACCTATCAAGCAAACATTATGCACACAAAAATTTTATGTGCCGCACACATCGACATACATTCTGTTAACCGTCACTCAAGAGCTGTGCCCATTCTACCCGTAAGAATGCATTTCGCTTGAATAGATCTTGCGCGACATTGCCGGATAGCTCTAGATGTCAAAAAAATATATGTACAATGGATATGAAATTCACAATAGAGTAACCTAATAAACTTTCCCTTACAACCTTGTGGGAGCCATCACCATCTCGGCTATCTCTTGGCACACTTCAAGCTTTCCTCTTTTCACTGCTTTATTAATATGTTTGAGCCATTATCATTTGTCTTGACATTGGCTAGCTTCAACAACTCTGAATTAAATATATTTCGCACCCAATGATTTCTCACATCAATGTGCTAAAATTGATAATAAAATGATAAGTTCTTACAAAGATGAATTGCAATTTGACTATTACAAAGTAACACATCTCTCTTACTTGAAGCGAATCTCGTGGAAGAATTTCTTCATCCAAATTATTTCCTTCATTGCTTTAGTTACCGTAATGAACTCGACTTCGGTGGCAGAGAGTGTAACACACTTTTACAATTTTGATTACTATGATACTACTCCTGTGAATGTGATCAAATATCTCGAAGTGGACTCCAAAGAATCAATGTCGCTTGCCATGTCGATGTCTATAAACCTGACCAAAATGGGTTTGTCATTGCTAGAGTACAAATATACTCTAGAAGTGCCCCAGAGGCATCTAAAAATCTATTTCACCACGGGCCAATATTCCTTCCTCTGGTTGGAAAAGAACTGGCTCACCGCATCCATTACATGAGCTTTATCTAGCTTTGTACACACCATTGCATATTTCAAACTACCAATCGCCAAAGCATAATGAGCCATCCTTATTTCAGCATTCTTCTCCTCCATAGAAGGATATTGATGAACACAAAACTTGAAGTGATTGACGAGTAGAGTAGAGTCCTAGCTAGTTTGGAGTTCTCCAAATTTAAGCATTAGAACACCTTGTCAATGTAGCTCCGGTGACATCCATAACTTCTTTCCTTTTCGATTGTAATAAATTCTCATGCTGAAAATTTGTTTCACCAATCCTAAGTCTTTAATTGAGAAAGACTGACTTAGTTGTTTTTTCAACTTGTTGATTCGGGATATGTTATTCCTAATAATGAGCATGCCATCCACATAGAGTAAGAGAATTCCACATAGAGTAGGAGAATTATAAAGTCTCCCTCAAAGAACCTTTGCACAAAAAATACAATGATTCGAAGTCGTCTTTCGGTAGCCTTGCTCTACCGTGACAAATTCAAACTTCTTTTCCATTTACCTCGGGGCTTATTTGAGGTGTAGAGGCTTTTCTTCAAACAACGCACCATGTGTTCCTTTCCCTCAACCACGAATCCTTTCGATAGTATCCTTCTCCAAGTCACCATGGAAAAACATCGTCTGTACATCATGTTGTTCCAACTCTAGATCAAGGCATGCCGCTAAATCAAGCTCAACACAAATGGAGGACCTTTTCACCACAGGAGATAAGATCTTCTCAAAATCAATGCCCTTTGATTAATTAAAGCCCTTTACAATCGACCTTGCTTTGTACCTCAGTTGTGGATTGCCATCTTCATACTTTAATCAATACACCCATTTATTTTTGAGTGCCCGTTATCCATTGGGCAACATCATTACATTGAACGTGTGATTCTTAAGGAAAGACGTCATCTCGTTTTGCATAACATCCATCTGTTTCTTTTTGTGTTCATCCTCCATCGCTTCATTAAAGCTATGGGCTCTCTATCATTGATAAGTAACACATACTCATTAATTGATAGGTGAGTGGAAGAATGTCAATATCTCATGAATCAACGGAGTGGAATGGTTGATGTAGGCTTGGAGACATCATCGTGAGTATCATCATTAGCATCATCATGCTCATTTTCTTCCTCCTCATGGGTAGGGATATCACCCACATCTCCACGGTCTAAAATCTCAATGGGCAATGGGGTTATCATTGTCGATTTAATATCGCATAGGCGATTGTAGTCATGAGTAACGACCGTTTTGGCCTTACTAATATTTTCAATAGTCTCGTCCTCCATGGACATAAAGTTCTTTGATCTCACAAGTTTTTTCCTATTGGATCATAAAACAGGTAGCCAAACTCATTTTCCCCGCAACCAAAGAATATGCACTCCCTTGTTTAGGCATCAAATTTGGTCCTCTCGTCCCTTAGGATGTGAACATAAGCTTTGCACCTTAACACCTTCAAAAAATTGTAAGTGATCTCATTCCCAAACCCCACATTATTGGCAACATCCTCATTCAACAGAACATTTGGCAAAAGATTGATAACATCGGTCATAGTATTTAAATTTCCCACTGAAGGTACCGGGTAGTTTCACTTCCCATAGGATACACCGTACCCTCTTAATTAACATTTGGTTCATCATTTCGGTCACTCCGTTCAATCGCGGCATTTTGTGTGGAATCCTTTGATGTTGGATGCCTTGTGAATGACAATATGCATCAAAGGGGTCAAGGTCTTTCTCCCGTTATCACACCGGATGTATTTCAACTTCTTTCCCGTTTATCTTTTGATCGACGCATAAAATTACTTGAAGGCCTCAAAAGGTTATCCTTTCGATTTTAAGAGATACACCTACAATTTCTTGAAACCATTGTCAATGTAGGTAATGAAGTAGAGTGTACCGCCAAAAGTTTTTATATTTGTTGAGTCACATATGTCAAAGTGCACAAGCTTAAGATGACCCTCCTTTGTGGACAAGTTTCCATGGAAGGAAGCTCTCATTTGGTTTCTCATCATGTAGTAAGGACAAGTCTTCAATTTGGTCTCTTTCACTCCTGAAGGAAGGCTCTTCTTCTGAAGGCAATTTAACCCCCTCCTTACTTACGTGGCTTAGTTACTTGTGCCACAACTTAGAGGATTTATCTCCATTAGCTATGTTTACGTCACCATTTGTAACCGAGGCTTACAATAAAAATAAATTTGACAATTTTTTGCTATGTGTCATCACTAGAAACTTTCTAGCGAGCTCCATGAGCTCTCATAGAAGGTGTTGCAATAACATTCATTATTAAGTTTTTCGGCCAATATAATATTGAATTGGACATCTGGAACGTGTTGAACGTCCTCAAGGTCAATCTCGTGCCTGTGCTAGAGGTCAAACACGTCACCGCAACCCACGATCCTAGATAATTCATTATTGCTCATCTTCAACACTTAAATCATTGGAAGTGTAAGATGTGAATAATTTTTGTTTAGACTTTACGTTGAGTGATGACTATTATCAATTACCTAACTTGTCTTGTGATTGGTGACATTAACAATCTCTTCTTCACGCACAATAAGAAGATTGGATTTGATAACAATCAATACACTCTCATCATCCCGAAATTTCTTGGTCCTCTTCACGTCATTCTTTCCATTTTCACGTTTTTATTTGTAACGATACTTCTTAATATGGCATTTATTCCCACAATGGTAGCATTTGAGCTTTTAATGTCTCGTTTCCGATTTGCTCTTGAGACCTCTCCCATTGCCTCTTCTCTGTGACTCCGAGATAAGTGCTTCCGAATGCAAATACGTGGAGCCTTGCGATCTCCTCATTGTCTCCTTGTCCAGGACTCTACCCTTGACTATATCCAAGGCCACTACACCATTTGAGGCTGTGTTGGCAATGGTCATGCTGATAACTTTTCATGAATCTGATAATATGGTCAACAACCACAAGCCTAGTAATTCATCGTCAAATTTAATACCCATGCCACTCAATTGGTCAATACTATCTTGAAAGTCGTTGAAATGATTGACAATAGAACCTCCTTTCTAGGATTTCATTTGCATCAATTTTATCAAGCAATAGAGCTTGTTGTTACTCATCTTCGAAGCATAAAGTGCTTTGAGATTCTCCCATAATGCTCTTGTTTGTCTCTTATTTCAAATGTGATTACATACGTTGTTGTTAATAAATTACTGAATGTACTCACAAAGTTATTCGTAGTCAAAACCTAATACTCATCGGATTTAGACTTCAATTTTTGTGTAGCGAATATCAGATGATGTAAGGCCTTTACAAACAAAAGATCATTCATCTTACTCATCAGTATATCAGAGTCATTGCCATTTAAAAAAATTATTTTGTTTAAGCCCTTCGTCAATTCAACCAACAAACAACTCTACCAATCTAACTCTCTAATACTACTTGTTGGGCCTAAAACACACCAAACTTTCTCAAACAAGTTAAGAACTAATTTGTCCGTGGTTAAAAAACCAAAACCATTGGTTGAAAATCCGATGAGGCAAAACAACAATACGACAATCATAATTACCATAATAATAACTAGCAAAAGCATGTCATACTAATTTTTCTCATGGGAATCCTTTCAACATAGGGTAAAATCATATATCCTTAGATTCATGTAATTCAATTATAAATTATAAGTTAGAATTTATCAAATATAAATACGTTTTTTAGTTTGACCACAATACTGATAAATCAAGGTAAACAGAAAAAGAGATAAAAAATGGAAGAAAACCACTGGTAAAAATGTCCAAAGCAACAAGGAGGACAGCATATCCACGCGTTGCGAATGTTGGAATAAGAATTGAAGTCCAAAAGGACGTCAAGAGTCTTCTCCTTCATCTTCCCTCTTTCTCTTTCAAGTCGGTGCCTAAGTATTGTAAAAGTTGCATAATAAATGGCCTAGAAATCATGTAGGAATTTATGCTCAAAGTTAGTGTTAAAACGTCTGAGACAAAAAGTTGAATCTGCTCGTGTGCACCCATCGGGCATGTATCATGTGCACAAAAATAGTGTGTGCTGCACACGTGTGCCACCCATTGTGTTACCTGCACTCGTGCCCCCTGGGCACGTATGAACTATGCCCGTTCTACCCGTAGGAATGCATTTCGCTCAAATGGGACCTTAAGCAAACCCATGTGACTTTGCCTGATAGCTCCAAACGTGAAAAATATACGGTAGATGTTTTGACTCATAAGGGAGTGACCGGACGTCTCAATCTTTGCTAAAAAAGACTTTCGTTGATCTTAAAATAGAAAGCACAAAGAAGGCCTTATAATGAAAAAAAAAATAAAACTCTAATAATAAAGAAATTCTGTTAATGATAAAAGGAACCCTATTAATGATATAATAAAACCTTATAAAACAATCCACTGAATCCGACACACATTAAGTATAGGCAAAAACTAATAAAACTAACAAATAGAAATACATGTCCTCATTACTGCCCCCCCCCCTCTCTTCTCAGCTTGAGTTGCAAAGAAGCCTATATCTTCGAATCTCTCACGCTTATCAAAATCCCACGCCAACTGAACGTTTTCTATGATTTCATATTTTTATTTCATGGAAACTGGAAACTTCAGGACATATTGTAAGAAGCTGCGAGCCTTGTGGTGCAACAAGTGCCAATTTTTTCTGTGAATGGATGTTTTGTTGTAGAATCACTGTCCCAGTAAAAGGAGAACATTTTCATTTGAAATTGTATATAAGATGACTCTCCAAACGAATGATGAACAAAATACCTCACATGGAGGGAATTTGTTTTTGTCTGGAAGGAACCAGAGTTGATTTCTCTCCCTTCCTCCCCAAATTTTGAATGTTGTTATTTTCTGCACAGTGCACAAAAATGATGGTAATAGATGAGTTCTTTAAATGGCCTGCAGCTTACATGCCACACATGAGCCTCATTTATGGTGACATAACTGACGAAGAGAAGAAGAAAGCTCAAGAGAAAGCTACAATCCTGGACGACGGCATCAGCAACTTGAGCTTTCCTATAACTCGCTTGGCACTGTACAAAACTGATGTTGGTGATAAAACGACTAAATCCTGGGAAAAGGTGGCCGAATGTGACCTCATCTCTGCTTAGGGTTTTCCATTACTATACGGTCTAATAAAAGCTTCCGTCCGCCTACCCTTGTGGCGAATCAATGTCGGCTGTATACCCATAACACTGAATTTGGATCTGGAATCTGATCTGCTAGTTCTTTGTCTATATTCCATGTTAATCTAGTTGATTGGATTACTGGCAAATGCAGCAGTGCAGAGGGAGCTCATTATCTTGAATTTTCGATGAAAGCAATTCCAATGAATCTCTGTTTCTGATCTCACTCGAATTCCCGTAGTCGAATAGTTGATGCTGATGAAGCCATTATTTGCATTGGTTGATGCAATTCGGTCTCTAGCGGCATTCAATTAACCCATCTGATATATTCGCGTATAATTCATTCAGTTTAATGGCTGCCATGGAAGACTTTGTAGCAATAATGAATTGATGTCAAAAGGAATTACATTGAATCAGAGATTAATGATCATGGATACCATCTATGATATTTTGAAAACTTACTATTGTAGATGACAAAGTAGTATAATTTATATATTTACTTAAATAGATGAATGTGGATGATCAATGGTATCCATAATAGCAAGTATACTAGCAGGGTGTTCAGCAATTATAGCTGGCCAAGTGATATAGCTTGAAGGAGGGGGAGTTTAATCTGGGTTCTTTCTGTCACTTTAAATTTTAAATCAGAGTGATTTTATTATTTGTATTTTCTTGATAAATAGTAAAAATTTCCATTGTTTTGCTGCCCGTTGAGGTAGCTCTCATTCTGAGAGTGAATATTATAAATTGATATCTCGTGTGTTAGATTTTTTGTTATAATTTCATTGTCGCATGTCAGGTAGTTGGGATTGCTGCTGCTTCAGCTTTTAGTTGTTCTTTTTATTAGTACACAGGGTGTTTTGAGGATATTCTTTAGTTATTTGAAAAATTTTTGATAATATA